>JANIJG010006156.1:0-42772 GCA_024611175.1 Megaceryle torquata
AGAATGGAGAAATGCAATTTGAAGAAGTTTGCATTAACCAGTGTGATTGAAACTCCCCTAATATAGTAAAGAGGTTCTTAAGTAACTATTGTAGCTTTCAGAAGCCTGTAAGTGTTGTCAGACTATGACCTAAGTTAATTACCTCCTTTAAAAAAATCAGGTTTCTTGATTATCTAGAAAACGGGGATAAAAAGCAACAGTAGTTTCAGCTTGTTTCTGTAAACAAAAGCTGTGTTTTACTCTTCCAGCTGTTAAATATTTTTTGCCTACAGCTCTGACACTACAAGAGGCTACACTCAAAATTCAGCACTCTCATTCTTCTTGTTGCACTCAAAAATGCCAGGGGACTTCCGCACTGGAAAGGATTTGTGATGACAAGTAAAACCACACAGGCTTCCCCACATTCCCTTGAGAAGCACAGCAAACAAGACCTGCTGAAGGAGTCACTCCACTGGATGATGCAGATGCCTGTGATACAGGGGACATACCTTACCCTATTTACTGTGAGGTCTTTGATGTCTTCCTTAAGCTTTTTCAATTTCACAGGACTCATCTGAATAGTATATCCTAACAAAAGATGTGAGAACCCCCTTTCAACATAAAAGTTGCTGAGAATTATTTTTTCAAGCCAATAAAATATCTGGTTTTGTCTTTGAAAGGTTGTTTTAAGAAGAACAAAGACCTTCTGATATCTGGCAGTCTTCCAGATAGTAGGTGGTTGATCTGGACTGATCATCCCAGAAAATGAAAACAGTATACTTGAAGACAAAGAATTTTAATTTAAATAAAAAATACATAGAGAGAGAGAAGACAGCTGCATATGGATATTAACAGTTTCTCCCCTTTACTATCAGGCCAAGCAAACTTCACTAAAAAGTTTTCCCAGTCCAGGTAAAAGCTGCAGGTATTCGGCCCATATATAGAGTGCAATAGACATTATTTGCTTCTTTTCTCTGTCTAGAATGGAATCTTAGAGAAGAGGAAAAGGATGTTCTCCCCCTTAGGATACCTGAATGTTTTCCAGTTACTCTATATGCCACAAAATGGTAATATTCTACAAGTGTACACACAACATGGAAAAGGAATCCTTAAATCGTCTTAGAATCCTTAAATGTCTGACGAAGCAGTTCATGCAAACAGATAAATGTTATTATATGCTTAAACAACTTGATTATTTACCTGAAGGACTTATCCCAGAAGTGACACGAGCATCACAACACCCATAAACTGAATGAAGAGCAACAAAGGTGTCATAAATGACCAGACAGGCCACAAGGCAATATTGAAACTGGGAATAAAATGAGGAAGTTTTTGATAAGTTCAGTTGTCATACTATGGAAATACCAGTAATGGAAAGAAAATATGGCACAGAAGAAAATGACATTCAAATTATTCAACCTGGAAAAAGACTTGTCTCTTTATGAGAACAAAGCAAAAAGACCCAGAATGTACTTATTAAACTGGCAGTTCAGTTCACTGCTTATTTACTGACAACTCATCCTAGAACCTCAGTAGCTGCTGCATATTTTACACTGAGCAAGTCCACCCAGTGCCATCAAGGGTAAAGATGGCTTTTACTTTCAGAATCTCTGTATATGAAGCTCCTGAAAATTAATTACTCCTGAGTTTTCCATGGGCATACATGGCAATTTGTACTTCCAGCTAAGTAGATCTGAGTTAACTGAAGAGAAAGGGGAAAAAACTAACTTATTTTACAACTGAATTACAAGGATTATAGATTTCACTAATTCTAAACTATAGGGAACCTTTTCTTCGGTCTTCCTTTTTTCCCCAGTATTGCAGCAAATACTGACTCAAGTGCAGATACAACCTATCAACTTTCTAAAATGAGCTCACTAACACAGTGAGACTTGCATTGGTTTAGCAGAAGTTTGTACACAGTGTTTGAACTTACCAAATTGCTGCTGCAATGAAAGTAGCTGTTGTGATAGGTATCAGTGCTGGATACTGTGCATCGTAGTCCCCAATTCCACAATACCACTCCAGATACAGTATGCAGTAAGAGGCAACAGACAAACATGCAGCCAACAAACAACTGCCAGAGGTGAACCACCAGCTGAGGGGGGAACACATTAAAGCAGGTTAAGCACAATCACACTGCAGTTTGCAACTCTTCATTCTAGTCCACAAACAGAACAGACAATACTTGTTAATTATACAGATTGGCCTAGAGTTCCTGAATTTATTTTTTTTTTCTAAATTCCTTATGCAAAACACTTTTTGTCCATCTAAAGCTGTCTAATGTACATAACAGTTTAATTTTGCAATGCAACATTCCCATCATTTATTTTTCCCACAAATATTTGGGAAATGCAATGCAACAGATCTCATCAGTGATCTATGATACTACTACACCAAAACCACTTTGTCAGTAATGAAATAAAATAAGCCTCTCTGCAACTGTGCTTCTCACAATAAAGTACAGTATTGATATTTTTGCAAGAGAAATGTTGCAGAAACCTTTAATAAGGTTTCAAGATGAACTCTCAAATTTAACAGGAAAGAAGCATGAATATTTGTCTTAATAGTAGCTGAAGAAAACCATAGAGAAATCCAGGATTTCAAACTCAGAATAAAGAAAACACAGGTATGGGATTATTTAGGAAAAAGCACTTCTGAGCCTTTTTGAGGACATACGTCAAGAGTAAGATGGGAAAGACAATGGGGGAGAAAGGTGTACTTTAATAAAATCTTATGCTTATCTGAAGATGGATTCAGTAAATACGTTCACATATTGATATAATAATGATAGTGACAGTGAGAGAGTTTTAAAAGCACTTTCAGGTGAATCTATCTAAAGATATTTAAACCACATCAATTGCATTGAAAATAATTTAATAGAAAAGACAGAATAGAAATTACTACATAGAAATTACTTCACTAATCCTTAGGTGATCTGCTTAAAGGAGCTAGAGAACTTCTAGAGAAAGTAACTTCATTTTGACAAAGTTTTCAACTTATTTTGGTTAAAAAGCCCCAACACTTTCAACAAAACAGGCAGAAATTTCTTGTAGTTAAGTGTAAACTTGAAGGTACAGTATTAAAGCATCCTACTATTAGAACAAATTTTGCATGTACACAGATGGCTCACTAGAATCTAAAGAACAAACATAATTATAGCAAAATTTTAAGCATTGTATTTACTTTAAAAACGGTTTAATAATAACGACTCAGGTGGTCATCTGGTCTAACCTCCATGCTCTAACAGGGTCAGTTGCCCAGGACCATGTCAGATGGCTTTTGAGTATCTCCAAGGGTGGAGACTCCATGACCTCTCTGGGCAACCTGTGCCATTGCTCAGTCATCCTCTCAGTGAAAAAGTGTTTACTGATGTTCAGAGAGAACATCCTGTTTTTCAGTTGGTGATTACTGCCTCTGGTCCTGTCACTGGGCACAACCAAAAAGAGCCTGGATCTGTCATCTTTACACCCTCCCTTCACATTATTTATATATATAAGATCCCGCTGAACCTTCTCTTCCCCAGACTAGTCACATCTCTCTCTATTCCTACTGTAGATCTTGCTTATCCAAGATTTGAAACACAGTGGTCACATACAACAAACTGTTACAGTAACAGATATAAAAAAATGTTCAAGATAAACCCACAACTTTCTGTATAATAAAAGGTGCCTTACCTATCTGCTTGATTTATAACACTTCTAAAAAAATCAAAGTAGTATGTCACAGCAATCGATGCCAAAATCCAGAATGCAGAATGAATATTCAGTCTGCTAAGAGGCTTCATCTTCCCTACAGCTGTAGACTCTTCTGTAAATAAGAACATAATTATAGCACTAAAGCCACTCATTAAACGAAGTGTGATTATAGTTACGTAAAACATGATGTTTTATCCTTTTAATTCATTTATCTTTGGAGATTATTCTACTTGGTATACGTTTTGTTATTACAGAGGAAGTACTCTAAAAGGCTCTGCATATTTCCTGAAATAAAACAGACTAAGCAAGGTACACATTGATAAAACAATGAAGTGGTAACCACCGGCACATACTGTATCTGTGCACCCTTTTAGGAAATTAGCAGTTGACTAGATTTTGTAAGGGTTATTTAACTAATTAAAAACCTCCTAGTGTTATTAAAGCGTTTCTATTAATCTAACATATAGAAAGTCAGGCTGGTATTTCCAATTACTCTTCTTTGTATCTCTTTTTGTTCATTTTAATATTTGCAAACCAATTTCCAGCTTAAATAACTTTCTTGTACTCAACCGCTGTTACTTCACAAGAGATTTTCTTTTTTTCACAAGAATTTTCAGTTCCAGGGGCTAGTTTGACTCACACTGCCCACCTTCAGCAGGTAAAAGTCATGCAGCAAAGTCTGTTTTCTCCCCTCCTCACCATGTGTTTAGAGAAAGCAAAACAGAGTGAGCAGATCTGAAACCATATTTTTGCGCATAACCAACTAACGCAGTTGATACTTAAACACACTGTCAAAAAAAAAAGTGTCAAAAGGTGCATTTGATGTTTCATACTTTGAACTTCATCACTAAGTTACTGGTGGCCTGTGTGCCTCCAGAGGTGTACTGCATGCCAGCTGCTCCACATGTAGCACCACCAGCCGAGTGTACCAACATCTCTGCTAAAGGCATCTTTACTTTTTCTAGAGTCTTCCTCATCCACTAAAGCTCGGGTCTGGAGCATTTAGCCCCCTCCACCCTCATCAAGAACTCCGCGGTTGCAAGTCTTTTACACAACTCAGGTCTCCCGTTCCACATCAGCTCGCTGTTACGTCAGACACCTGAGGAATATGTCGCTGGCAGCAGCCAAGCAGTAGCCACCGGCCAGGCAGCGCGCCCCGTTACCGGGGAAACCCCTCACGCCTGCCGCGAGCAGGGCCCGTCCCCTTCCCTCGCTCCCACCGCGGGGCAGAGCTGCGGCTGGCGCTGCTTGTCACCGCTCCCCGCCCGGGCACTGCTGTCACACCGCCCGCCTAGCAGAGCTTGCTCCGCTCCATCCCCCCACGGCGGCGGCTCCACGCCCCAGGCCCGCGTCCACGGCACCACCCACCGGCCGTCCCGCCGCTCCCGAAAAGCGGCTGCGGCAGGAGAGGGTCGCGGGGCTCTGCCCCTCGCCGCAAAGGGCGCCTAAGCCTCGGGAGCTGGTCCCGGCCGCTGACACCAGCCTCCATCTTAGGCCGCTCTCACAGTGACGCCAGGGCAGGGGCGGGCCTAGGGCGGGCGTTGGGCGGGCAGCACTGCGACTTTGGGGGAGCTAGCAAGCAGAAGAGTCGCCAAACCGACTCCGTTTAGCCCTCAGAGCTCCTTTCGCTGGTTATATCCTTGGCAAGCCTGCGATGGGTCGGAAAGCAAGTGGGAACGGGTGTCCACCGCGGCGGTGCCGGAGCACGGCTATGTGATGAGCCCGGCACGGCAATTGATGAGCCCGTTAATGTTCCATTAATATATTCTAAATCGGCAGTATCGTGAATCGTGCAGATCCCCGTTGAAAACAGTGAACGGGATGATGTAAATCCAAGTGCAGAAGGGAGGGGTGTGTGTGTTCTCCCAAAATAATAAAAACCGGGGAGAAGTAGGTAGCATATAAATACTCTGCTGGTCACATTTTGCAGACCAGATGCTCCTAAGGACATTTGTTAGGAAAATCCCAACTTTTTGTGACACAGAGGAATGGTTTAGGTGGAACAGGTGTCAAATAAAAAGCTCTGAGCTTTCAAGAACCTTCGGAGTTCTGTAATATGGGACACTCAACTCGTAACTGAAAATAATAGCCATATTTATAAGACAAACTAGATAAAAGTTAAACTAATAAAATGTGAAAATACTATGTCAGCTCTGTAGCTGAATTCCTCTGCATAGTAGATATGGAGTCACATAAAGCTTCTGCAAACAGAACCTTGAAGTGTACTAGATTAGTATTGCTTTCTTGTTTATTCACATGGAGAAACTCGGAATTACTAAATTATATTGACAAATTAATCCCGGGGCTGGTCATTATAAGAATGTTGTGACTATATGTACAGTATCTTTTTGGGGGGTGTTCTACTGAGGGTAGAAACTAAGTGGTAGATGTTAATTAGGGTACAAGCTAGACTTGCTCTGACCTGTTTTTTCAGTTTTCTTTTAAGCAGTTCTAAATCTGTTGGGTAATTGATGACCTTATCGAATGCCCTTTGAACTGTGTGGGGAAAAAAATGGGATCAATATTAATAAATAATATATTTTCTGTATATGTAACCTAATTTATACAGTGCTGTAGCAGGTTTAAGACTTAGATCAGTTTAACTAGTGTAATAACGCTAAAAGTATGTAAGACTTTTACCTTTATTTAATCATCACAGCTTTTTCTTACATTTGGTTTTATTTGTAGATGCTGAAGTAACAGAGAATTTGACTTAATCTGTGCATTCTACAGTTTGAAAAAAATTGCAGTGAACTCTTCATTTGTCATGTAACCTGATAGAGAGATATATATATATATCTATCTCCTGTGTTGTATAATCTACCTGGAGATGTTCTCTTTTCAGCAAAGGGGCTGCAAACAGTAATTTATCAGGAAAAAAAATTATATTTTCATAAATATCCTATTGTCTGTCTGGTTTAGAGATGCGTGAGATTCTAGGGAACAAAGGAAGGAGGAGTTATGGTTATTTTCTATTACTGTGCATTGAGCTTTGAGTCAATAAATACAAAAGAATACAAGAAGAGAAATTTTTTATATTATTTTTTTTCTGCTGAGAGCCAGGCCTTCATTTACATCCCAATTTCATGTGAGCCATGTCACAGTGAGGAGAAATTGTTTTCCCAGCCTTAGAACATGTCTTCCATAAGGGCCAACCACATCACAGTTCTTAGTGACTACAGTGATTATTTTTTATTTATTGGGGTTGAATATTTTGAAGTTAACAGCTCGTGGGAGCTGCTGAGCTCTGCTTTCTTAACAATGACATAGGGATTACTTTGTTTTATTTCCTTTGAGTAAAATGATTACCTCAGCCTTCGCTTTCATGGTAGTGATTCAAATAAGAAACAAAGGAAATCTTCATGTACTTTGCAAAAGCTATTCATAGGAAATATTTTTGATTGAAATGTAGCAATTAAATGAATATGTATTCTTGAAAAGGTTAAGATCTCTTAGTGTTGTTAAACTGAAGACCCCTGTTTACCTACAGAATAGGTATTGTGCAGAGCACTGAAATAAGAGCTTCCCCTCTCTGACTCACTATTGACCTTAACCGAGACCACTCATGTTCAGTGTTTGTAGAGCTGAGATGTTTTCTGTGATCTTTGCACAGAGCTTCTCTGATTCAGAAATTATTAATCTGTTAAAGAGTAGATAGTGATCAGGAGGTGAACTGAGACTGTTAGAAAATGAACAGCTTAATTCACAAAGCATCTGAACAATGAGCCTGTTGTGTATAATTAATTCTTGCAAGTAAAAAGTTTAAGAATCCCTGCAGAAATGTTAGGAAGTATTTTAAAATTTGGTGCTTTATCTGGTAAATTTAGTTAAGAGTCTGTGAAAGGAATTTGTGAATTTGAAGATTCTGTGAAGGAAATATAAAAAGGGTAGAGTTTGCAGGTATTTTTTTGTTAACTGTATTCCTGGTCTCTCGCATAATGTGAATTCTTCCCATATTTTTGGAAACTGACTTCTGCACCTTCACATTCTTTTATTTTAAATAGAAAAGAATGCTTTGTATGCTATATGATTATTAAAAAAAAAATAAATTGGGTTTTGCATTTACAAGTAAAATCTGAATTTTGCAATCTAGTTGGATATTTTGAAATTTGTTTTCTTGTTGCTTGCAGAGCATTTGCTATTTACTGACTAGTAGTTTTATGTTGCTTTACAGGTAGCATTTAACACACAGAAGTGGCAGCTTTTTATGTTCCTTGACTGGTTACATATAAATTGTAAATAAATTGCCCAGTTAAATTATCTGACTTTTAGAAAGTCAAATTAGTTTTCTAGGGTTCTAGAAAATATTTGTCACTTTTTCCCCATTATAGAAATCAATAGTTAAATTGTCTCAAATATTACCTGTTCTCAAAAGAACTGAGTGGAATTTTCTTCATTTCCTACCTAAGCAGGACTGGCTCCTTGCTCCATATGTTCGTTTTTAGCTGAAGGAGGTTGGCTACAGTGTATACATGTTCTTCATTTTGAGGAATCACTGTGCAATGTATTTTGCACTTTCTGTTCATGAACTAAATAATAATTAAATGACTAGTAATCTGCTGCTTGCTTTCCACTATCAGGAGTAAGAGGATTCAATGGGTAGAGATTCTCAATCCTTTCTGAATGTTGTTCTTGGAGTAAAAACATTGCGTATCCTTTCTTACACTGAGAGAAAAAGTAAATACATTCTGTTACTCATCTAGATGAATTTAAAAAGAGCTTTTAATTAGTACTACTGTTCTCTTGCTTTCATGTGGCATTCTTTTGATTATTTTAAGTTCAGTACAATGGGAACAAAATCAGCAAAGGACTTAAAAGCGCTTGGTGTGAATCACTTAATGGAGATCTGACAAACAGCTAAAGGTTGAAACTCAATTGACTTTGAGTGTGGTACATATACAAACTATTCAGCTCAAGCTGAATTCTTATGCGAGTATTACATTACAGTGCAGCCCTGAAGTGATTCTTTAGGAAGGAAACAATACATATAATAGTGTGTTTCATACCAAGAACACACTATATGTAAGCATGCAAGCATTTGAACTTCATGAAGGAAAGCAGAAAAAATAAAGAAGTTAAAAAGGTGAAAAGAGCATCTAAGGGAATGCACCACATAATGTTGTCTGATTTACCTAGGTAAATATAGGTATTCTTTACCTTGTCTGCAAATTACAAAAAAATAGCTGGTCCACAACATTAATCTGAAGTATTGCATCAAAGACCATTTCACCACTCTCAATTGTCCTGATTAAAAAAATTAGATAGCTTCAGTGTTTGACCCATGCTGTAACTGGCATTAAGAATCTAAAATGAGAAGAGTATTCATTCTGGCTTGGATCTTCAAACATTTGAACAAAACCCATTAAATATATCTGGATAAACCAATCTCCTAAAAGTTGCTAATTCTTCCTACTCTCTCCTAAATAATTTATTGAGTTTAGTTTCACTTAACTATGTGTAGTTTCTTAGAGAGTACAATGGGCCTCAAAACGTTTTCCTAAGACTACAGTTTAATGATACAAAGCATTTGGCAGCAATACTCCAGCTATAATTGTTCTTGACTACTCAATCCCCAGTAGTGGTATATAATACTGCCCAGTTTGAGGATTTGATCTGGTTTGAAAAGCCTGCAAAAATGCAGGGGATGGCAGAGAGGCAAAAACAAATGGCCAGATGTGGGAGAGTGGGAAAGGGAACACTTGGGAACTACTGAAATTGATTTCCTCACTGAGGAAAAAGTCTGTGCAACCATTATCTGTAACGATATGGCAAAATTGTCATACCTGAGGTATTTAGGAACATCCTGAAGGGTTTTTTGGTTTTGTTTGGTCGGTTGTTTTTTGTTTGTTTGCTTTTGTTGTTTGTTTGTTTGATTTGTGGTTTGTTTTGTTCTGAGGTTTTTTTGTTTGGTTGGTTGGTTTTGTTCGTTGTCGTTTGCTTGCTTGTTTTGTGTTTGGTTTTTAATAATGAAGATTACAGATCTAATTCGCACAGGAAAGAATATCTGTTGTGGGAAAGGACATTTGAGTTTACTATTCATCAAACATTTTCTCTACAGGTCATTTTAGGCACATCACTTCTGTATTTATAGAGGTTAGCATTAGCGTGGAATTCAGCTCATCCTGTTTGCCTGGAGTCCTGAAGAAACTAAACATGAAACAAAGCTCTTACACTCTTCATTCAGGTTTTTAAGCAGATTTTCTTTCCTGTCCTTCACAGTCCATTACCACTTAGGTATCCTCTAGAGTCAGTTTTTCATATACTTTGATCTGGTATTGTAAATGGACAGCAGAGTTAGAGGGAATGCTGACAGGGTGCTATACTCTCAGAGAGAGAAAGGAAGAGAGAAAGAAGTTTGCTGTTATGAAGAATAAATTCAGCAATACCTCAGTCTGAAATTAATGCTGGAGGATGGTTGTACAATTCCTATTACTGTTTTGGCTAATCTGCTTAATGTGAACTGGTCTTTAAGAACATAGACCGAGTTCATAGTTTTTCTTTTCACAGGAAACTTATCCAATGCTAACCTCTGAAACCACTTAAGTTTCGAAAGTTCACCAAAAGAGCTGAACTTTCAAAGGTAGAATAGGTGAGACAGATTTGTAGCAGCAAAAAGGCAAAAGGAAACATATTTCATGGTGTAAGACAAAGAAATTGTAGGAACACAGTCCATAAAATGTCTTATGGTAAAATGGATAGATGGAAAAAAAAAAAATTCAGTAAAATGCTCTGAGCATAAGACGTGTCTGTACAATTCAGTAAAAGCTTTTATATTAGCAACTGATTTATATGTCCAAGGCAGAAATGCAGACACAAAGTATTGGCTTCTGAGTGAAGTACTTGCTTTAATGGTAAGAAAGAAAAGTCTAGGAGAAACTTTTGGCCCTGTCTAACCCTGAAAAGCATTAGCCTTAGTCATGTATGGACACACTATACAGTGTCAATAGCTGTGTATTCCTCCTTGAATTACTTCTTATCATCAAGAGTCAAAGGCCAGCAGAAGAACAGAAAATCTAATGTATAAAAGTGCACTTCATGCTTTGCATTTATACATTAATGACTGCATCATGGGAGTCCTTTTCATGACTACTGCAAAGGACAGAATGATGGAGTAAAAATCATGTTTTGAGCCATCTGCAATGCAGATGGAATTCTGGTTTTATTTTTCATTCGGTTTGTCACCTAAGTGAGATAAAGTGACTTGAATACTTTCAGGTGGATTTAATGGTGCCTGAGAGGAAGATCTCAGTATGTTTAAAAGCACCTTTTTTTTTTTCAATAAATATATGCGAGAGTTCAGTTCAACTATAATCAGGCCTCAATTAGGATTCTGATACTACTTCAGTACTAATTCCACCTAGAAATTTGAAAATAGTAGTTTAGTGGGTAGGCATACAGAGACACAATTTCTGTTTTTCTTGCTTTCAGGTCATTTCATGAACCATAAAACTACTTCTGTAGGGTGTCATTTATTTTACTTCTGATGCAACTCAGATATGCATTTGAGTAGCAAGGGCAGTTTCTATACAAAAGATCTAAGGAGAAAGGCTAAACATACAGTCTCTGAAGACTGGGCAATTCTAAGTTTTCTAGAATAAATTTTAAAAGGAAGATTAAATATAAAAATAAGATGAAAATATGTTTGAGAAAAGACTAATCCCTGTCATCTTGAGTCTTGCATAAAAAAAAGTCCAATCTAAGCAAAAAGCTTGAAGGTTTTTCAGCCCTTACCCTATGAGAGTGCATGAGGATACAGGTGCAAAAGGAATTGTGAACAAGTGAAAGGAAAAGTTACTATTAAAACTTCCTCCAGTCCAGGTGAAATTTAGAATTCAATATAAAATGACACTTCCTGTAAAAGTCTTCATGGGAAACGTAATATGCTGTTTTTCTTGGCTGACGAAGCAGAAAGAAACTTAGAGGACTTATTTTTTCTTAAAGGCTAAATTGGGAATATATTCTAAGATATCTTGTAACCTGTGGATAGCACTCAACGTATAGAACAATACGCCTTTTTTTTGTTTGTTTAAGTTGCAGAAAAAGTTCAGTATTTGCTCTCTTATAAGGGTGACTGTTACAGCTTTAAAAGTTTCCAAATTAAATAATGTACTGGGTCTCTGTATCCTGTGCTCATCAGCTATAAGCCACTACTCATGTCAGGGTCTGACTGCATTGTGCTGATGCAATTGGATTATAGCACCAGGTGGGAGGATTGGTTTTCACTAGGGGAAAGAAGAATGAACTGTTCTAATTCACCCATACAGTGGAGGGTTGAACACAACAATAAATAGCTGTCCTTTGAAGCTTTCTTCTTTCAGTGATCAAACTCCCTCCTTAAATGCTTATGCTATACTTGTAAAGAAAGCCACTAGCTTTAAACAGTTTTCTAATTTACAATACTTCTTCCTTCCCCACGCCACCAGCAAGACACTCAAGTTCCAAGACAGTATTTTGGAAAGGAAAATTTTAACAATAAGGCACATTTGATTATGAAGGTATGTTATACTGTTTAGAAAATCAATAAAACACATTCTGGAACACTTTCTAATGCTATGTTAGTATGAGTGCTAAACATACAATTTTTTGAAAATAAATTAAAAAATAAATATCCACGTTATTTTGTCAATTTGCTTTAAATGCTAAGTGAAGCTTTATACAAGGATTCCCTTGCACTAATTTTTCCATACCTTGACCCGTGTTACGACAAAGAAATTTGCTGTGGTTACAGTACTGAATGAATACCGGAAAACTGTAAATTGTTAACATAAAACTTTTCTGTTTTGACGTCTCAATTTGAAACAGAACAAGTGTAAAATATGTAGTTACAAAGTAAATACTTACTATTATGACCTTTTTTTTTTCCATACTATAGCACTTAAATAGCCAGCTCTTAATAGTGAAATCAGAACTGCATTTACATTCTCATTTACTGAGATCTGTGTGCACAGGACTATATTGAAATCCTAGCTTTAATGGTATATATTCATGCAACTAAACTAGGAAATGCACAAAATAGAATTCATGCTTATGCTATCTTATGTCCTCTTTTTTTAAAGTTACATGTTTTACAATATCTTTTCTGCCTCTGCAAAAGTTTTGAAGGGGTCCCTCTCTTTTCCTCAGAATATAGAGTGGCACCTACAAGATAGCGTAGTCCCTTTCTGAGTATTACTGTTGGCTGATTGCAAGGGAGAAAAAAACAACAAAAGGTGCATGTCCATCAGCTGCAGGACTGCCACACTGCAGAATCAACAGTAAGCAACGCCTCTTTGTCGTGAAAGTACAGGGGGGGAAAAAAAAAAAAAGATGAAGCTTTAAAAACAGCTGGTCTAAAGAATTAAAGATGTGCTGCAGATCATAATTTTTTTTCTTTAATGTTCACAATTAACATTTAAGTCTTATTTTAATGAACTGCAGAATACTGATGTTATCTGAACTACACAGCAATTCATGTACCAAAAGCTAGGATGTTAGAATTAGAAATATTTAGATTAGAAAGATTCCAAAATTGAAATGTTGCATAGCAGTAATTTTGATGTTGAGGTTCTGCAACAGATCAGTGGTCTCTGTTTTGCTGTTGGGTTTGATTTTGTGTTTTGGTTTTTTTCTTATGATACAACTGTGATGTGTGCTAGATTTTGCTGGATCTCCTCCTGCACACAACTGAACTCCTTACTCAGGTATATTTTTGATGATAGAAGAAGTGGATAAAAGTCCTTCATGGCAATGCAAGCCCAGTACACTGATGTGTTGTTGAAAGATTAACTCCAATACCATAGCTCTTCTGTCAGAACAACAGGGCAGCTGGGACCAGCTGGCTGATGGAAGCGAAGGCAGAGGGGAGGAAGACAATCCTGGTTTGTGGACACAGGACTAGCATTTTGAAGTCAGTATAGAAAAGAGGTAAAATCCTAGTTTGAGGGTAGGGAGAAGAGGATAGAGGCATGGCACAGAATTAGCTGTCACAACTGTAGCAGCTGCAGACTGCACCTGTAATGGCTGCTGTCATCACAAGAACATAGGATGTCATCAGGAAAAGTTCAGCAAATGTAACTTCTGTATGTGTGTCAAGTACGTGCCATGGTCAGAAACAGTGGAAAATGAAAAGTTAAGAGAATGGTATAATTTGGAATTAATTCTAAATGAAAAAAAAAAAAAAAGAAAAATTGTAACAATTACTTTAAGAAAACTATTTATGATCATAATGTAACAATATTTGTTGAAAAATATACAGTGAGTGAAAAGATTAAGAGAGCTATATTGAGTTTCACTGAAAAGGACTTCATCTTTTATATGCCCTTTCCTAAATTAAAAACAAACAAGAAAGAAATCTAAACTTTTGAAATGTGTTTTAACAACTTCTCAAAGTTTCTCCACGTCTGTAAACAAAATTGGATTCTGTTCCTCTCCAAAGCCAGTTTAATGAATTAACAACAAACACTTATTGAAAAGGTCTTAAATTTATTAGGGATTTTTATCACAACTTTTATTATAAACCAAGCCAAATGTGAACTGAGAAAAACAGGACCCAGTGTATCACTTAATTCATATTTATAATTCTAATACATTCAATATTTTTATAAAGTCAAATATTTTCATGATTTTTGTAAAAGTGTATCTGCTTAAAATCACTATTCAGCTTTCCAAAACACCACACCATAGATTGCAAGAAATTTTCACTGGCTTTCTACCACTGTTTTTAACAGATTACTTAATGGTAGGAAACTCTCTATCTGGAATTATTTTGCATTTGATCAAAACCCTATAAACTTCAAGTAACTTTCCCCAAGCAACTCTTGTCTCTTACATAGGTTTAAGATTTTTGGCCTGCCTACATTGTTTCAGTGTCTGCAATGTAACAGCCTCTTGAAATTTTCTATCATTTGTGGATTTATTATACAAACATAAAATGGCAAGATTTATTATATTTAAGGTGGTGTTTTCAAGTAATTTATTTCATCAGTCAATTTTTAGTCCATGTGACCACTTACACTGAAATCAGTTGCAATACTAATTAAAATACTCAGTAGCTATGCATATACAGGGAACTCTGCCTTTAATTTTTCAGTGATGTGCAATATTATTTACACAAACTTAACAAGACACTTTAATTATGCATTTTATAACAGAATTAACAGGTTATTAAAGCCTGCATATACTAGCTACAGTGAATAAAGCGGTCATCAGTCATAGCGTTTTGACTTTTAGCATAACAAAACATTTATTGCATGGTGGGGTTTTGAATATAAAAATCTTACTTGTTCTTAAAATAGCTTCTGCAAAAAGCCACATAACCCAGGTCCTGATAAACATTCATGCTTATAAGTTATATACATTACTGGTAGAATTTTAACACAGTAAACAGCAATTATATTCAATGCTCTTAAAACTTGTACTAAAAAATATAAATTTTCCATTAAATCAAAAAATAAGATATCTTAAAATGTTCTGTGATAAATCTAGGAAAAAGAAGAGGAATTGGGTCTTAGAAGTTAAATTCTGCTCTCACATATACAGTTTGAACTTTAAACCAATGCATGACATTTGTACAGCTGACAGAGGAATTTGACTCTGTCTGCAAGATTAAAATGTGGATAGAAAAAGTATGCAAACTCTTATTTCAGGAGTTTAACTTTGTCCTTTAAAACTTTAAACTTGGGATTGTTATTCATTTTCTTATTAAATATGACTAAAATATCCTCTTCTGATTTGTGATGTTCACCAGCTACTGCATAGTACTGAGCTATAACCTGAATAAAGACAGAGGAATGGTTTTCAGTTAGTAAAGATGATTCCACTTTAAGCAGTAATACATTCATGTTACTGTATTAAAAGTAGCATGGAATCTATTGTGATCTTATTCCTTTGCAGAATTAGCACTGAATTTCTTCTGTAGTCCAGTAAGCAATAAAGAACATGTCCTCAAATGACATTCTGTCAAATACTGTTGAACTTTATTGCTTATGTGGGGCAGGATTTTATGAATTTAAGCATTACAGAAATTCAGAAAACCAAAGGAGATTAAAAATAACATGTTGTACGGTACCTTTTTTCTTAGTTTTTTTATTGAAATTTCATTGTCTGGAGCCTGTTTCAGAACAGCTTTGATGGTCCCCTTCCAGTTGAATTTACCTAGGAAATAATGAGGTGTACAACATCATTAGCAAAACCAGCTATTTCCAAGTCCTCTTCTCTAGAAGGAACCTCCTTCAAACTCCTAGTTTTGGAGCCAGTTCAGCTACCACAACAGATGTTACTTTACTGATCCTACAAGAGCAGAGTTTGTTAAGCATAAAGTCAGGTAGCCTGTTTCTTAAGATTCTAATAGGACAGACATGAAGAACCAACTACCTGAACAAGCAGTAGGGTCAGGATTGCTTTTACTTAACTTCTGTGCTTCAGTTATTAAGCAGCAACTCTTACATAATACAGGAACAGCTGGGAAGACCCTGCCTCCTCACTCTTAAGAGTGCAGGTAGTCAAAGTCACACAGTACCTATTCAGAGGTCATTAGTTCGTAGTTTCCAAATAAACTATCTCTATGTTCTAGTACAGACATTCCCCAGCAGTGTGTTGGATGGTAGGCATAGGCAGGTTTATCTAAGCACACACTAAGGTCCAACGCAGATAAAGTCCAATTTACAATCCACTGTGCAAAAACAGGGACATGGGAGATACAAAGAGAGCCGTTACCCTTTTTCCTCTCTGTTGGCTAATGTGCACAGCAGCAGGAAAGAGACTTGGTATGGTGAAACAAACATACCAAATTCCTTACAGCCCACTCAAAGCTGGTGTAGCCAAACACTGCCAGCACAGCAGAAGCAAAGAATGAGAGGAGTAATTCAGCATCAGGTATTAAGTGAGCACAGGGTACTTACTCTGAAACAGACACAATACTGTATATACATATGTATATGCATATGTATACTGAGGGACAATTTAGTTCATGGCTTGCTGCAAAGGCACTGTATTTGTATTCTACACTGGGTCTTTTGCAGAACAGTATTGTAACTATTTAAAATTCTCCTTTAAGAATACCTTTACCTGTTTCCACATGTTCTTCATTGCTATTTGTGTTTTCTGCTTCCATGTCTTTGGAAATGTTTTCAGTTTTCATTCTCTTTGTTGTGATACGGGGTTCCTCTATAGATGAAATTGATAAACATACAAAAAAAAATTAAAACTAGGAAAGTTCTGATGTGACTTAAAAAAAAGTTCTTACGTTCTTGTAACATGAGTTTACATTTGCTCAGAGGTTCAGATTTTCAAGAAGGACTGTGTAAACACAGTGTTAAAAAAAAGTCTAATTTGTATATGTAACTTACTACTTTAAAAAAAAAAATCTACTTAGGTAGATTATTGAGCTTCAAGGCATTGAGAAAAAGCATCCAGAAAACATACAATAGAAGGTGTAGGATGGATACCTTCTTCATGTTTATGTTTCCGTTTCTTTACATTTGTTTCCTCTTCTATTTCAGTCTGATGGCCATTTCCATTTATTTCAAATTCATTCTCCAAGCTCTCCTTTCCTTTTTTAGACTTTTTACTTGGTTTTAATTCTGACTGGTTTTCTAATTTCAAGTCTTTTTTCTCCTTTTTTTTTCTCTTTTGTCTCTCTTCTTTTCGTTCTCTCTTATTCTTTTTCTTCTCAATTTTATCATCTGTAATTCCATTTTCTTCTGGCATTGTTTTTTCCCCAGTTTCTGTAGACTGTCCCTCTTTCTTCTGTTGTGGTTTGTCTTGTTCTTTTTCACTTGAACTCTTTCATTGAAAGACAGATTATTACAATTTTTACATGTCTTTTTTTGACATCGCAACTTCTCTCTACTACATGATTGCGAAGAACACTAATATCCTGAATTCAATTAAATTACTTACATGTGGTGACACCAGTTACCTGCAAAATAGCACTAGTGTGGCTGATTCTTCTTTTAACTTAACAGTCTAAATGCTAATTACCTTAGCAGGACAGAAGAAATGTTATCTTACCACACATATAATTTCTATTTGAAGTAATTGTGTATGTGTTTTTTAACATATTTGCTAAATATTAATTATGTGAGAGACAACTTTTTGATTTATACAGACAAAACCCCAGCATATTACAGCAAGATAAAGAACCTATTTCCAAATATACAGCCCTTGAGTAATAATCTTAGCTTTTCCATCCAGCTCCTTCTCTTGCGACATGAGTGAGACAACTGAAAGGTTTTCCTTCTAGCATTTTTGACTGCATTCCTGTTTGACGTCTTTGTACCTCTAACTTAACTTACGTTTCTGGTTGCTTCAGAGAAAATATCCCACACCTGGTCTTGCAAAGCGCTGTCAGTAATTCTCAAACTGTTCTTCATCCAATTCTGTGCAGGCAAAAAAGAACAGTAACTGAAACAGTGCGTCTCTGATTTTTTTTCTTGATTACCATACATTTGGGTTTGTTTTTATTTTTTATAGAAGAATCCAATCACTTCTGATTAAGATCTGGTTAGAAGTTTACTCTCATATCAATCTGTTAAACCTTCATGCTAAATTGTTTCACATAATGCCTGTGTACTGTTAAGAGGCTATACCATGCCTCTCAACTGCCTCACCAACAGTAATCCAGAAGAGGTAAATATATAGAAAAGATAATTCTCAAGCTTTTGAATATAGATGGTTATGTTAATGTCCTACCAAGCCTTCTGACTATTCTCATGAGTTAAAATAGTAAGGATTTGATCTTACTTATTTATTTGTGTACTGGACAGATGGTCATGCTCCTAAATGGATACCTTAGTTTATTACAGAAAACTAAAATTTAAGCAAATGTCTCAATGCAAACATTTTACAGTTGTTGGGGCTATTGCAGGAGTTCCTGCTGAAAATTAAAACAAAGAAGTAAATTTCTACTTATAATATGCTCACACTATCAGCAACAGATCAACTGTCAGGAATGTGGAATTCTAAGTAAAACCTAAGGTAAAGATTTTTGCATTGCAATGAAAATTTCAGGGAAGCTGCATTAGTAAATTGGAACACTGAACCGCAAAAACTTTTGTTCTTCCACTGCAACGTATCTTAGAAAAAAGAAAGGTTTCTTGACAATATCACTTTCTTTTCCTGCTTAGAATATTAGTGTTGTAGACAAGTATTCTAACCTACAGCATGCTAGCAGCAATTTTATTGCAGCTCTCTTAGGTTCTATTTGACTGCTTTGGAAACAATCATGATCTTCTCTCTGCCTCACAATCTGAGGCCCAGAACAGAGGGAAAACAAACAGACAAACAAGAAAGGCCAGCTTGTCCTTAATTCTTTACTCATACTACATGAAACATTTTGAAATTGCTTGGGCTGTGATGCAAAGTTCAGTGAAGCATGCAGTGTGGAAGGTTGGCAGAACACTGAACAACAGGAACAGTATCTTCCCTTTACCAGGAGAAAACAAAGCCACAGAAATAAGAATTATTTAAGAGTACGTATAAGATTTTGGACATTCAATAGAAATTGCAAATAGAAAAAAAATGGAATTCAAAAAAGAATAAGCCTACACATGGAGATTAAGTTTGAATGGTGAGTCTCTGGTGTTTAGCACCTAACTAAAATGTCATGCAGATTGTCCTTTTAAACAAGGAGATGGCTTTTACAAACATTGTCTATTTGAAACTCAGCTATTACATCATCTATTTACCAATACCCAAATAAGCAGTTCTCCCACATGTGCTGAAAGAGGGGTACTCCCTAAGGAAGTCTATTTCTAAACGCACTGCGTGGATTACTATAAACCTCTATTAAAACATACCTGAAACTTTACTTTTTTTCTTGGAATATTATCAAAGACACGCATTTGCTCCAGAATATTCCGCACTTTAGGGCTTATGTTTGGCTTCTTCATTACTTCATGAATTTTCTGAATGAAGAAAACCAGAATTAAATCAGCAAAGAAGCATAACAATCACAAGATACATGCAAGGTACCCAAGTCAGAAACACATTGGACAGAAATCACCCAGTACCCCCAGAATGGATAAACTGCTTCAAAGAACTGTTCAATACACATTCTGTCAGAATATGGAGCAACCAGAAAACTCTCTGCCTTTTCTTTACCAGGAAGAAAAACCAAAAAAAAAAAAAAAAAAGCCACAGAAGTAAAAATCCTTTAAATTCCTGAACTAAACTTTGGTTTTATCATAGATCATAAGATGTGTCAAGGTTACTGATACAAATATTGATACCTGTACAGTAAACAGGGGCAAGCAGGGCTGCTCGACAATGCTTTCTTATTTACAAGTGACAACATTCAGAAGTATAGTAACCGTATCCCATAGGGGATTCTTGCAGTGTAGAAAGAACCTGAACTGAGAAAAGCAACTGTCAAGTGATCAGTTTTTGTAAACTTCTGGGGTTAATTGTGAAAAATCCACTTTGAGGCCACAGTTTGATGTGCTTTTCTTCTGCCAGCTTCGACAACCATTAGTCCCTATAAGACAGCTCAGGCATATTCCTATGCTACTGGTGCCAGCACAAGGAACAGAGGAGGTTAGGCCAGAGCAGGTAAGGCCAAGGCCTTGTGGATTGAACAGAACTGCCACTTGTGGGGGATAAAAGGCCCTGAACTTCCCATTATTTAGAGGTGTAGTCACTAGACACTGGAGAATCTTCCTGTACTTCTGAAAATTTGTTTACTGAAAGGTTTTGTGGATGTGTTAAGATTACCAGAAAAGGGTGCTCTGTAACAGTACCTCACCTTTCTGTGTACAAAGTACTTACTGTTGAGGAAAACTGACACTTTTCCAAAGTGATAGTGCTCACATCATACTGCCTTTGAACAAAGTACTCAAAGTTCAATCTCAGCAACGGCACTAATCTGTCGACTCCAATGGTATTATTCATATGCCTCAAGCATGCATGTAGCTTAGTGCTTTCTTAAGATTGTCCTATACAAGATCAGTCAACAAATCCATAACAAAGGTGATCTAACTGATTGCGTCTAATGGGTTTTTAAAAATGTGTTAGAGAATTCCTTCCTAAAACCTTTAAAGGAAACTAACAGCCATAAGATGGCTGCATATCCTATACTGTTGCATAGAATAAATAACTACCCAAAAGGTAGGACAGAAAGAGAAGGAGACACTTCCATTCATGTTGGAGCCTCTGCTGTTCAACATATTCACAAAATACCTGAAAAGAGGGCAGGGTAATTTTCATGATAATACGAAGCTATTCAGGATGAGGACTGTGAAGAATTCCAGAAAGATCTTAAGAAAACAAGTGACTAGGTAATAAAAAGGTGAATTATATTCAACAGAAATTCATGTAAAGCAGCATGCATAGGAAAAGTAATCCCAACTTCACATCTAAAATGGCAGGCTTTAAATTGATCACTGGAGCTCAGACACAAGATCTTGTGGTTAAAATAGCCAATTCATAGAAATGCCAGCACAATGACCAGCAGCAGACAAAAAAAAAAATTGTCAAAAATCACTGAGAAAGGAATATAGAAGGACACAGAAAACATCATTATGACAGAATAAATCTATGGTTCATCTATATGTTAAACAGTGTACACAGTTCTTGTCACCTCAATTAACAAGGATACGGTAGAACTGGAAAGACTTCAGAGGACCAAAAATATAATTTACATATGAAGAACAAAAGAGCAGGATAGGACTTTTCAGTCTGGAACAGAGACGATGAGAGGGGGAAGGATGCCTGACAAAAGTCTACAAAAGCATATGTGGCATGAAGAGGGTGGACAACGATCAATGCCTCTCTGTATGCAAGAACTAAGGAACATTAAATCAAGCTAGCAGGAGACAGATTCAGAGCAAACAAAAGGTGTGTTTCTTCCCAGGATTACCAATAGACCTACCAAGGAATTGTCAAAAGAAAGATGTGGACACTGGGAAAAAAAGATCTCTGGTTTGATCGAGTATTAACCTCTCTCATATCTCTAATAATTGTAAACAATCATCACTTATATTTGTACATAGTACAAACCTTACCTGAATCCACTCCTGTTGTTTAGCATCTCCTTTGTTAGTTTTGGCTTCAAAATCTTTTCCACCGTATTTCTGGTCTTCACTTACACACCTCACATGTTCCTTATAATCATCACCCCTGAACAGAGGAGATTTTTAACTGTAGCTCACTCAAGTGTTTCAGTCCTTTGTACTATACAAGACTTGTGCAACCAACATGCATCTATCACTTAAACCTGTCAACACTTATAGAAGTAAAGTTGGACATACTTCTAAGTATACACTTGTAAGACTGCTGACATTTCTCTCATGTTACAGCCTTCAGTGAAAAATCTGACTTGCAAAATCAGATCGGAGTCTTGGTACACTACTGCTTAACTGATGCACATTTGTACACACAATATATGCACAGCTACTACCACATCTCTGTATTTGACTGCACACATTCACTTGCTCTAAAATTAGAAAAGCAGGTGAAAAATGGTTGCAAAACCCTAATTCCTAAACACAGATATACTACTGGGCTAGTGTAGTTCTGACCAATGTGTAATGCCCCCTGGAAGGAATGAATAACACAGATCTTAATTTTTTGTCAGTGAAGTATTGAGAAATTAGATTTTCCTTTGAGGAAAATCTTCTTTTCTTATGCAAAACCACATATTTCTGTTTTGAAAGCAGACAGTAGCACTACTATCTTCCAAGAAGTGACAACCAAATTCACAATTTTTGCTGTTACTGCCACTCTTACTCTCTCTGCAGTAGCAGAGTAGTAGTTGTTAATGTCCAGAAGCTGAAAGCACTGTCACTTAAAACTGTAAAAGAATAAACTGCAGCTCTGTTTACTATGTGGTTTATTTATCATTGCAGTTCAAACATGGATGATCAAGAAATAAATTATATAAAAACGTATATATTTTTTAAATACAAACGTGAATTATTTAAAAATTGTCAGATTCAATTCTAACTATGATAGGAAAATCTTGCATTTGTGGAACCACTACAGAGTGAGCAAGGCTACTTCCTATCCTTTACCTACCAGAAATCCTTGCCACAATCCATGCAAGAAAGCCACTGACAGTTTCTGCAGATGTTCACATGTTTTTCAACCTGTGCTTTCTTCACGGATTCTCCACATGCACTGCATGTGAAAACTACCATGTTGATGAGTGCTCAGAACCTTCTATGCAATGGGTACAATCTTTTTTCTCCCCACACAAGCACAGCCCTAAAAATACAAGGAGGAGATGTTATATTTACAGCTTGAAAGAAACACTTGGACGGCCGAAAAGAAACGCAACTGTGCAACCAGCAACAGAAAATCTAAGCAGTTAGATTTTGCACGTGAAGTTCAGACGGAATAAAACCCACTTCGCCGTACACCTTGAGCACAAGGAAAAACAGCAACTCTCCAACTGGGACGGCGCCCTGACCCCCCCAGCCCCTGCCCGCACGCTTCCCAGGTGGTGGTTCACGGTTCTCCTTCGCGACCCCTCAGCTCTTCCGTCCCGCTCCCCGCATCGGACCCATCTCTACAAGCGAGCGGCGCCGCCTGCGGGGGACCGCGGCCACACGGGGCGGGAAGACGGGCTTGGCGACCCCCCTCCCGCTCCTCAGCGGCGGCAGCGGACAGCTGACCTGCCGTGCCGTGCCGTGCCGCCCCACCCGCTGCGCTGCGCTGCGCTGCCCAGCCCAGCCCAGCCCCGCACCGAACCGCACCGCACCGCACCGCCCCCTGCCCCCGGACCGACACCGCCGCCTCCAACGGCCGCCACGCGCGGCACGTGCGGCCACCAGCCTGCCCCCTCCGTCGCTCTTCGGCACCGCCGCTCTGCGCCTGCGCGGCCACCGCCTCGCAGCGGAAACGGAAGTAGCGGCAGCGGAAGCGGTGGGTGGACGTCGGTAGTGGGGCTGCCGCTGGGCGGCTGTGTAGGGATGGAGCTGGGAGGCGGCCCGAGCCGGTAAGCGCTGGGCTGAGTGGGGTCAGCTCCTTCCCCTCGGCCGCTCTCCCTGCTTCTGTTCGGCCGCGCCGCGTTTCCCTCGTTGAGGGTTGCGTGCCGGCCGCGTTCTCCTGCCGCGGCGGTTGGGGCTCGGCCCGCCCTCAGCCTCGTCCCTCTGCGATAGCGGCTGCTTGAACTCCGCTGCCGGCCCTCGGGCCGTCTTGCTGCGTCTCCGCGCGTTTTCGCCGTGCCGCATTATCGCCTGCATCTTGGGGCAGATCCCTCGGTGCCCGGTCTTCTGAGGCAGAGCCTCCCGCCGCCCTTCTCTATGCTGCGCCTCCAGCCTGAGCTTTAGCTGGGCAGAGCTAGAGGGGAACTTGAAATGGCAGTTTAAGCATAAATAGTGGCCGAGTTGCTGGGGTTACTCTTGTTCGGGAGCGGCTCAGCGTGTCTGCCTTTTCCGTTGGGAGACGAGCACCTGATGGCTGCTAGAGTCTGAATTCACCGGCTGTTAAAGTACTTGCAAAATGCTGCGATGGGAGATGTAAAAAAAGAAAGCAATTACCTGGCAAACAGATGTGTTTTCTTTATTATAAAGCCTCGTAAAAGACGTGACAAAATAAATAAAAAACAAGTACAATAGCCTGCCTTAATACAACAGGAGGCAATGAATCACAGAGTAAAAGAATAAACGAAAATGTAGAGCACTCATGAGAATTGAGAATGGGGGCAACCACTTTCTTGTCATGTCTAAGTCAGGATGTTTTTTTTTCTGTTTTATTCATTAGGTAGAATAATAGAAGTTCTAATTGTCTGAATAGGTGGAGTTTTCCTTTCATATTTACAAGTGTTCAGGAGAGGAGTTTTCATCTTTCATCAAAAAAAAAAAGAGGAAATAGAGAATTTAATGTGAACATGTTCTGTGGGAATGTTACTTGTCTTCCCTTCAACCTGTACAAAGTAACTTTTAAGAGACTTTACATTCTGTAAATGTAAAAAAAAAAAAAAAACACCCCCAAAAACATAGGAACTTGTTGAATGAGTCAGATCTACATGGGAAAGGTGCTTAGCTAAACCAGCAACAAATATGGCATAAATAATGCTATTGCAGTGCTCTACTTTTTCAGTGAGGAAATTGAGGTTTTTACTTTACAAAGGCTGTTGATTTTGTAGGTGTAATATGTTTCTGCCTTAGAATCTTAATTCTCATCGAAGTTGTCTAATTTTTTTTTTTTTTTGTGGTGATGGAGTTCTTTTTATTGGCAGCACCATTAGCACATTTTTGCAGAAGCTCTTTGTTGTAAGCAAAACTTCATTAAGATCAGTCTTAGCTTTGTATGCTGCTGTATATCTGTTGGTAAGCAATACTGTGACTTGTTTATCAGAAAAATGTCAGCGCTCACAGGTGTAAACTGTAGTCTGTTGCCTTTGGGAGCTAAACCAAATTCTAAAAATGTTCTTCGTATTCTAAATTAATTCTGCAATTTAATATTTAAATTTCATTTTAGCATTTTATTTCATTGTAGGTAATTTAAGTGCTTTTCTAGCATGGACACTGTTGCTAGCCATAGTTGTCATCTTCTCCAGCAGCTACATGAACAGCGCATTCAGGGTCTTCTCTGTGACTGCATGTTGGTGGTAAAAGGTGTCTGCTTCAAAGCGCACAAGAATGTATTAGCTGCTTTCAGTCAATATTTCAGGTATGTGATAGAAAATTATTCTTTTTAAAAAGCCAACTGAATGCTGTTGGTTGGGGTTTTCTTTGGGAAAGCTTTTTTATTTTTCCTTGTACTTTCAGACTAAATAACTTTTGGAGTGTAAGAGGGAAAAGTTAAATGGTTTGTCCAGAGATAAATCTGTACCCAATATTTAATTAAAAACTGTGGCCATCCTAATTTATTTACTCGATATACATAGTTACTTACTACGATTTGAGTTTGGCATTTTCGTGATCCTTGCTTGCTTACAGTGCCTCATACAAGGGATTCTGGCATGGAGCTGCATTCAGTCCTTTGGTATGAAAAGATAACTGTTTACAAGGAGCATAGCAGAATACATGAACAGAGCTAGATAAAGGATATAACTGATGAACCAATTCACATTATCTACACAATTCAATCTATAGATAATGTAAATTGGTTACTCAATTATATATTTGAATTAGAATGTGTGTATGTAAGTTACTATTGCATCTCTGTTTAGAACAGATTCTCAGAGACAACATCTGTGTTTTAAAGGATCCAGGTGGTCCATGAAGCCAACTGGTTTCTTTCCCCTCTGTATAGCCCTCACTGATCCTCCAGATTCTGGGGGATGGTGGATCTGGCAGCTTAGTGGTTTATGTTAGTAAGGTGTTAGATCTGGCAGTTTTTAGACCTTACTTCTTGAAACATCTCTAAAGCTTGACTACCAATTCCTATATAAGAAAATAATTTTCATGTTATAACCAGGGGAAAAAAGATTAGAGAAATTGTTTTTTCTTTTCTAGTGTGTAATCCTGATCATGAAGTGAAATTATGCTCAAAGACTGAATTTTTGAAGTGGTTAAAAAAATGCAGGTGTTCAACTCTTACTAAAATTCAACAGGATATAAGTGGCTAATTAATTTAGATTATCAACCCAAATCTGTTCATTATAGTTCTGATTTTAATTCAGATACTATAGTCTGGATTTATAAAAGAATTGGAGTAGCCTCTGCATTTCTGAAATTTAAGCCTAGACTCTCATTTGGTTTAGATTCGGTGCTCATTGATATTATGTCCACCTCTGAACAAACCATAATTTGAGAGTTATCCCACAGAGAGGAATCAAGTTCATGCTGTTTCTTAGTGTAGGAAAATAGTTCCATAGGAGTGATCTGATCCCATTTATGTATCATTGTTTACTGTGAGAGTATCAAGTTAAAGATGAGGCTTTAATGGAAGGGTTTGAAGTTCCTGACTGAGAGAGTGTGAACCCACTTAATATGGGACTGGTTCTGCATGTGAAGAACTACATCTCTGACGCTAAGAATACATCAAATAGAAGTGCTGTGAGTTCACATACTTGAAGGATTCAATGACAGTTCACTGGGTATTGGTTGGACTACTGGTTTAGTTTTACATACCTGCACTCTTCATTATTCTTTTACTTGATTCTTATCTAGTAAAAATACCTTTTTGGGGGGGATATGGGAGAGTAGATTGAGAATAATGCCATCCTCTTGTTTACTGCTACCATCCTCTTATCTGCTTGTGGACAAAGAGCTAATAAGAACTTTATTTAAATGTTGATGGACAAACTCAGTTGCCAGAAAATAGTTTAGCTGACTTTGAGGTCTATCTTATTTTTTTGAGGTCTATCTTATTTTCACTAGAAAATTTCTCATGTCCTGTTTTATTTGTCATGAAGGAAGCAGAAACACTATTCTGAGTCAAATAACATTTGAAAGTAAACCACTGCACCTAAATTGTAAAGAACATTGCATAGGAAACCACAAGCATAGAGTGTGATTTTAAAACATGAAAAAAACAGAGGATTAAAGTTATATAAAGGATCATTTGCTTTGATTTATACTTTAATGTACCAGTGGAGGACTAGTATATAAGACGAGTAATGGAACAGTTTTGAGACATTCTTCTATAAAAACACAGCAATCTAGATAAGACCACATAGTGTAAATTGTTCTTTCATACCTGTTGGAGCTGTATGTGTATTTTTTTAATGTATTTTGTTTGTGTATTTTTTTGCGTTTGTGAATTATTTGTGTGTTTGAATGTTTGCCTTATTTTATCAGGACCCTTTTCCAGAATTCTTCAGGACAGAAGAATGATGTCTTTCACTTGGACATTAAAAATGTAGGTGGCATAGGCCAGATCTTGGACTTCATGTACACCTCTCACCTGGATCTTAGCCAGGACAATGTACAAGCTATGCTGGATATTGCACAGTGTCTCCAAGTGCAAAATGTGCTGAACATTTGCCACACCTTTTTAAAATCTTCCACATCTGTAGAGCAAACAGCCAACATGCCTTGTAATA
Source organism: Megaceryle torquata (assembly GCA_024611175.1). Taxonomy (NCBI): domain Eukaryota; kingdom Metazoa; phylum Chordata; class Aves; order Coraciiformes; family Cerylidae; genus Megaceryle; species Megaceryle torquata. The sequence continues at coordinate 27,589 of JANIJG010006156.1, forward strand.
GTGTATTTTCGCTGCAGAGTACTTTGGCTGCAGATACTGGCTGTGCCAGTGACAGTTATGGAACAAACCTATTGCATGAATGCCCATCTGACACACAAGGTAATAAAGTCTTGGCTGACCACCATTCTCATACATCACAGTCTGTTAATCTTCATGCACCCTCGGCTGATGTACAGAAACAACCACAAGACTCCTTAGATGGCAACTGCACAGAGCTTCCATTTAAACAACCAAATTACTATTACAAGCTACGCAACTTCTACAGTAAACAGTTCTATAAACAAAATGCTTTCTCTAATCAGGAGAGAGGAGCAGAACAATCCTTCTCTTACAACACCTCTACAGAAATAAACACAGCAGAGAATAATTCTTGTACTGTCAATCACTCTGAGTGTATTCTGGAAACCTCTGATCATTTACCATCAAACTTTCTGGCTCAGTCAGTGAATGAAGCTGCTCCTGACCAAGACACAGAAAGCACACTTATGCAACCCACCAAACAGATGCGGCTGAAAAAGGCAATACACCTCAAAAAGTTAAATTTTCTAAGATCTCAGAAATCTGCAGAGCAGCCACCTGAGCCTAAAAGAGATGACAGTAGAATAACAGGAGTTATTGAATCTGTGAATGAAAGTACCATGGATGTGACAAATGTTAGAGCACCTGATGAAAAAGAAGCTGAAGACTTAGTGAATTCTGAGAATTTTGAACAAACTGTTGAAATTGAAAGATCTCAAGGTCCTTTGGAACAAGAAGGACAATCACAGACTCTTCAGTCACAGAGGCAATACACTTGTGAATTATGTGGGAAGGCTTTCAAACATCCAAGCAATTTGGAGCTCCATAAAAGGTCTCATACAGGTACGGTTATCAATATCTTGGTCTGTGGACGAAATATTTAAATTAAAGAGTATGTTTTGCAGTATTGATTCAGAGGCACTGGTTAAGTGTCTACAATCAAAAGGTTGTGGGTTTGTTTTGTTTTTTAAATTAATAATCATACAGGGATAAATACTGTAAGACTGACTAGCTGAGAGTTGTAATGATTTCTTGTTCACATTTCGAGTTTTTTAGGGCTCTTTTTTCAAAGGAAGTTGTGTGATAGTTCAATGAAAATGTTATTTTTGCCTTACATTTAGATGAGGCATTTCTAATCAGTCTGTCAGATGGCCCAGAAGTCTTGAGTCAGATTAACAATAAGTGTGAAGACAATACTGCAACCTTTCTAGGTTACCTCAGTTATCCTTGATCATATATATTCATTGTAAGATACAAGTGATTAGAGCTTGATGGTCATTTCTTTTTAACTTGTAGAAATATGCTCTATAATTAGTTGATACTTTTTTCAAGTGGGAACAACTTTCATTGTGTTTACCTAGAGAGTCATACTCTTCCAGACAAATAGACTGCAGAGTTCGTGGGAATTTTGAATTATTTTACTTATTTTAAAAACTCACAGGTAATATTATTTTTAAGCCTATCACAGATTTATTTCTAAGCATCTTTGTATTCTAGTGAAAAAGAAGGCCTAATCTAACTTTGATTTAACTAACTTGTCAGTTCAATTTAACCAGCATGTTCTATTATAATTCTACAACTTTAGATATGGGGTTTTCAATGGGTGTTTAAGAATTTCCTTAGCTAGTCAAGTAACACCACTGATCCAAGTGCTTGAGGTGGCATTATTCCTGATAAGCTGTTGAATAGTTTTTTTCTTTTTCCCTGTATTAATATTATTAAATATACAATGCATCTCTGTCAGTCTTGTCCAATAAACCTCACTTCACAAATGAGCATACATGTATTGGTACTTTAACAGTAAATATGAATCCCTCTTAGCAGACATAAATTTCTTTTGTTATTTAGTATTAAGAATTTGGTTTTCCATGTTATTAGTAGAAAAATCTTTCCAGAACCTGAAAATACAAACATTTTGCATTAGCTTCCTGAAGTTTTCACTTGCTACCTTGGACTACTTCTGTATGTTCACAGTACTGATACTAATTTTGGTTTTAATTTGGTCTCCTGTGAAAGAGTAGCAGATGTCTCTTATCTAGAGTCTCTCTTCACCTTGTATTTTTTAAAAATCTATTATGAAATTTGAGCTGACATCATCAGGTATATTTTAATATCTTAGAAATTTCAGGAAAGAGGTGATAAGATTTCTCCAGATGCTGTGTCTTCTAACTAAGGGAGAGACTCTGCAGTCAGTAAGTAATGTGAATTTGTGCTAGAGAATCCTGCGTGAAAGACACCCCAACTATGAGAAGCCTGTTAGAATTTGCCCTTCCTTCAACATCTTGGTCATTGGAAGAAATCTGGCTTTTGTGAGTTCTGGTGCCTATTAAACTACTTGCTTTTTTCCAGAGTGTGTTGCCCAGGTGATAGACTTAATTACTCTGTCTCTGAGTCTGTTAAATCATTAGAAACATGAGGTTCAAAGTTTAGTTTATTTCTTCTAATGTATTGTAACTTAAAGATCAGGGGGGTGGACTGGGTTCTAAGCTTTATAGAAGAAAGAGACTACAGCCCCTGATACAAGTGGTTTACTATTTTTTTTTTTTCCCCTTTAGACACAGTATGGCCAGTGAATACAAGTGTGGGAAATGGAAAAAGAGGAAAAGGGTTGCAGTAACTTTCAGGGTTATTTATGTGACACAATTAATTTCTTTGTTCTTATTTGAGGTCTGTGTATTTTACATTAGCTTCCACTCTACTTAAGCTCTGGTAGATGTTGTTTCATGTTCTACTACACTGCTTGATAAGAACTAGCTTTATACATTGTGTAAGAAAAGTGATCCTAGACTTGGTATTGTTGTTGCTGTCCTTCTGTACTAGTGTGAGTATACACTGGATTCAGGCATTCCATGCTGCTTTCATACACTACATTCTTCCAGAGGTTTTCAGAAAATTCCAGACTGAATGCTACTTAACGTGGCATTAACGTTCTTCTATGCATGTGCTAACCTGACAATGTTTAGGACCATAAGTTTAACAAAATAATAAGCACATCAAAGAAGGGTGGAAGAACACAATAATATGGCTATATAGGCCTGTTTTGTGTCATGCTAATTTATTTTTAAATATCCAACTAGTGCAAAAAGAGTATTGGGAAAATTGCAGCAGATAATGAGTAGGAACAGTTAATATAGGAAGGATCTGTAGCTGAAGGTACAGGGCACATCTGTATCATTATTATTAGGTATACTGGCCATTAAGTATTGTAAGTGTATGCTAAATGCCATTTCCATTCATCTGCCACTTCAGAAAGCATAGCAAATTCCTAGCTAATCAATTTTATTTCAAAACATTAATTTTCTAGAACTGAGCAAAAGGGTCAGCAAGCATTTAAGTATTACAGTGCTTACTGAAAGCCCTCCAAATCTGACTTTGCTGAAGAGATGAAGGAATCAAGTTACAAAATGGAGCTTTCACACTTGCAAGCCAGTTTTTAATCCCCAAATGACAACTCTTCCAACATGAGTGCTGTGGTGGCCTGGTTGGCAAGCAAAAGCATGTGTGAAATTCTGTCCCTGAACACTAGGAACTACTAAAGAATTTACAGGTTAACATCATTGTATTGATGAATTTTCTGTGTGAAGGACAGGCATACTGTGTTCAACACAAGTCATTGTATTGCCTTGTCTAGCTGTTTTAATTGTATTGCTAGTAGATATTTAAAGGAATCTCAAGAGAGCTTATTGCATTGACTTTGATTGATTTTGACTTGAGTGTTAGAACTTGTTTTTTATTAGATTGACCAGTCTTGAGAGGAAAATAAAAAAATAAGTAATTATCTCTCTCTTACACAGGCCTTACCTGTCCAGAAACATCCATTGGGAGCTTTTTTGTGGGTTTTTAAGTTTGTTGTGTTTGTGGGGTTTTTTTGTTTGTTTGTTTGGGATTTTTGGGGGTTTTTTTTTGTTTGTTTGGTTGTTTTTTTAGTATTTTCAGAAAACATCTCAAAAATACCCCAATCCAACCTTGTAGAAAGGTTCTTTCTTGGCAGGATGGAATACAACAGGAGCAGAGTTACTGTGTTGTGTAATACACTGTTGATCTTCAACCTTTTCATTCTGAGCTTTGCTTGAGGAAGTTGCGAGTGTTCCAAGCCTTAGTGGGGCCTGCTCCTCACCTTTGTGATCTCTTCAGGAACACTACTTTTGCCTTCATGCCTTTCTCCTTCAGAGCTGACACTGCTTTGATCCCATTGCTGTGTGCTTTATCCTCATCAGTTCTTGCAGAGTGTTGGAACAAGGAGGATACAACATCAGATAGAATACACAAGGCAGTCCAGGGACTCAAAAGTAAATTCCTTGGGATATTTAAGTGTTATCTAAACTGCAGTTCAGTAACTACTTTTCCTCAGATTTTCTCTATTGCTGTTGTGGTTCAACATGGTCTTTGAGAATATTCATGGTCTCAGATACAGTTTTTGGTTTGGACTATAATTACAGTCATAGAATCATAGAGTTATTTAGATTAGAATTGCCCTTTTGCAGGTCATCAAGTCCAGTTTGTTTAGGCAGGTCAAATTAGACTTGTGTTGTTTTGCTCATGACCTTGTGTAGTCAAATTTTGGATATCTTCAAGAACAGAGATTTCGCAACCTCTCCAGGCAACCTATTCCAGTGTTTTAACCACATGGGGTAAAATACTCTTTTCCTATATCTTACTGAAATTTCTTATGAACAGACTTGTGTCTATCATCTTTTGTCCTATCATTGTGTATCTTCAAGAACAACCTGGGTGCATCTCTCTTCCCATTGCATGTAGATAGCGGTACCCATAATAGGTAGAGAAGATACTGGCTGCACTCTTACTAATACACCCTAGCAAGCAATTCACTTCACCTGAGGGATGCTACAGTATTGAATAATCTGGTATTTCTGCTAGAATTCAATTTTGGAATAGTCTGCTTGATATGGCTGATGGTTTGGATTTTTATGAAGGTGCAGAATTTTCCAGAAAGTAATTTAAAATTTCTTTTCAAAGAAAACTTTTTTGTTTTATCATGGGAGGGAGGGGAACCATGCAGCTCTTTGTACATCAGTGCAGCCTACAAAAATAGTTTTGAGAAATTTGAGCCTCTTGTTATTTCAGTGTGGATTTCTGTTCAGCTAATAGTATCTGTGACAACAGGAACTTTTTTATTTTGTGTAGGTAATTTCTGCAGAAAGTACCACTAGTGGTTTTTATCCTCTGTTTCAAATTACCTTGATGCTTTTATGGTTCTTGGAATCCTTCCCTGTTGCCACAGATCTGGCTCCCTGTTGGTTTCATTTATATTTGTGTTGTCAGTACCAGAATTTTCAGTGTTTTGCAAATACAGAGCCATAATGAAATCAAGCCTCAGTGGTCTTTATAGTTGAGTTCCTGCTTTCTTAATTTCTATCTTTAATTGAATAAAAGCTTTCTTGAAACTGCTGTAAGATTTCCATTATTCATTAAGTCAACAAGGTAGATACAGCCTTAAGTTGTCAGACTTAAATGCAGGATTGCATTTGTGAAGCCACATAATTGTGTATGTTTAGTCAGTGCTTTAAAATCTAATTGTATTTAGTCCTTGATCCTGAAATATGTTGAAAGAACATCACCTGTATTTTACAGCAGGGAAGGAAAACGGAGCCTCAACACCTGGATGTTGTAGATGTGGCTTGTAACCTTTCCAAGGATGGAGGAAGAATACTGATGTAGGGAATATTTGCTGGAAGAGAAGGCTACAAGTAACCAAGACATATTCTGTAAAATCAGGAAAATTATAATAAAAATAAAATAATAAACAAAAAACAACCAACCAACCAACCAAAAACCATGAAACAAACAAACAAACCCCCCCAACCCCCCCCCCCAAAAGAAAAAAACAAAAACAAAACCAAAACAAACCCCACCACTTTAGACAGACTTTTGAATCAGCCCCAAGATAAAACACAGTGTATGATCTCTTTCCTCCTGGAGATATCTGCATTCAGAATTAAAAGAATTTACATTAATTTTGCTTCCCTGTACTTGGGACAGATTGTATATGTCCTTCATGTTCAGTTAGACTCATGAAGATATTATTAGAAATCTTGACTGACATTGAATTAAGTGGTATTTGAGTATTATTGTTTTAAAAATTCTAGAAGAGGCACAGAGATTTTTATCAACAGTGCAACAACTAGGAAACTTCAGAAGGGAAAAAATGCCTTTATGAAACACTAGAGGAGAAAAAGTAATTAGAAAAATATAGTTGTCTGGAATTCACAGCTACAGAATTGAAATACAGTGCAGTCACATTCTAGGTTGAGAATCAAGTTATTTTGAAAAGCTTAAGTGGGCTGCACTAGTTTTTTTACTAAAGCTGCTCATATATTTTTGGAGATTCAAGAATACCAGTTTTATATGTATAAATTTAGAATTTCAGAGCAAAATACTTGAGTTAATTATCATGTACTCTTATATAAGATGAGAATTTGAAGGCAATTATGTGTTTGCTGGAAGTAAATGGCTACATGCTGATTGATGAGAGATGCATGGTACATGTTGAACTAAGGAAATGGAATCCTTCCAAATTAGCATTCCTTATTTTTAAGAGTGGGCTTTTGTGTGTATAAGTGGAAAACCTGGTGCATTTCCCATAGCTTTTGTTGTTGTTGTAGGACTGTGTCATCTATTCTGTTCTTCGTGGAGGTATGGTATGCCTTTTGTTTGGGGAAAAAAAAATATTAAAATACACTCCCATTCAAATAAAAACTCTTCTATCTACTTGTTTTGAAAGGTACGTTCTGTTCCTAAGTCTGCTTTACAAGCTTAATGGTAAATGTACTTTCCTCTTGAATTTCCCCTTCAATATATGAGTAACTGTCCTTTTGGGGATATTTTTACTCTTATGTGTTTTAAAAGGAAGTGTGCCAATTTAAAACATTTGTATTCTATTGCAACTATTAGAAGTTCTATGTTCTGTTTCTTCTTTTAGGTGAGAAACCTTTTGAATGTAACATTTGTGGGAAACACTTCTCACAGGTGGGAATATTTTATATTATGGTACTTACACTTGAAAATGAAATGCATCTATATGTTTATTCTAAAAAAACCTTGTGTTTAAATCTATAGATTAGGTATTTTTTGTTCAAAGGCAGACTTCAGTTTAGGGATAATATATTAAGATGTTTAAGTTGTTTGAAAATAGTAAGTTAAATGCTTTAGATTTCTTTGATACATCTTGTACCTTTGATTCTGTCTGCTCTCAATAGATGTGTTATGCATTTTGCCTTTAAAGGAATATTTAACTATGCAGAGCCAGAACTGTATTTGAAATACAGAGAACATTCATGCTCAGACTGTTCTTTTGCCTTATGCTTAGGGATATGTTGTGAATAGCATTTTTACAATGTCTAAAAAAAATACAGGCTAGAATTCTATATAATGCTGTATTCACAATACAGTTTCATCTTCCTAAATGGCATAAATTATTAAGCAGTTGGTTGGGGTTTTTTGAGTTGGATTAAAAAAAAAATGCATATAATTGGGCTCGGATTCCTTCTTTAAAGAACAACAGAACAGTCTGTCTGAAGTGACAAAACTCAGCCATAATTTAAAAAAACCTCTTGTGAAATTCCCTGCTTACATGGCCTAAGCTTTAGCTGTCTTAGTTTGCCCTGCAATGCTTGCTTTCTGTTCTGGGTGCAACATTTAACTTGTATTTTTACAAATTTGGTCTCATGTTTCCAATATGTCCACCTCTTTTCTGTTTTCTTGGTTGGAATATGTCCAGTAGACAAAAGACAAGTGCATATTTTTAGACTAAGATTAAATAATAATTATAATTGAATATTTGGTCTTTCTTCTGGGTCCTGGTTTAAGGATTAGAATTATGTGTTGTCTACATACCCACCAATACTTGCCCTTCTCTTGCTCCAGTTTTGTAGTGCACCTGTGGGACTTCTTTGACCCATGAACCTGGTGGATTTGCATCCTCCACTCTGTTACTAAATAGGAATATAACACTGCATTCTGTGAGCAGTACTGTTTCATCATGCTTATCAAGCCATTTTGAGCAAAACTGGGTCTGCTTATTAGGCCAAGAAAGTGCATTTTCATTCATATTGATGGCTGAACATCTAGTTAAAAAAAAAGGGGGTATTACATGAATCACATATTAATTTCATTATTTACAAATTCCATTATAAATACTTCTGACAAATGGTGTGGTATTCTGTAGCATTACTGCAGATGAAGAGAGATTTAAAAAGTTTCATACACTCAAGAGTGTATGACAGGCATGACACTCATGCAACATGCATTGCTCCTCTTTAACTGAAACACCCCAATAAAACTCCATTTCCAACTTTTAAACAGCTTCCCTCCCTTCCCTTCCCATTACCTGACTTGCCTGAAGGTATAGGTAGATACATATTGATGGATGATATCTACATGTCCAGAATATGAGCCATAGCATTGAGCTTGTGTGCTGCAGTTCTTTGGTCATAAAGGGCACTTGCACACTTCTGAGGTACTTGCTTTTGAACTGTGCAAATAAGTAAGACTCCACCTACCAGAAAGTGAGATGTAATTACCAGAAAGTAATTACTGTCTGCTTAAAAGACCAATCTTGTTCTTGATCTTCTCAGTCTGCAGGTACAGAAATAGTAACACTTTTCTTATTTAAGCCTTCATCTGTGCTTGTGAGATAGTGCACTTGTTGTGCCTGGTAGCATGTCTGTTCCTGCTGTATGGAACTGATGTTCCATATGTTGGAGTGTGAAACAGGAAATGAGAAAGTAAGGAAAACTGACATAGGAACTCATAGTCTGGAAGAAATAACCACAATTATGGTGATTTGCTTTGATTTTTTTGGAGAAAGGTTCCTTTTGTACTTCCAAGCCTGCACCTTTCCCTTAATGCTAGTACACAGTCTGTAGCTATGTGGTCCTTCTCTGGCTGGTGATCCAGTATGTCATGTTCTACCTCCTGACTGCTGCCTTCTGCAGAGTTTCTTGCAGGGACTGTATATATATTTTCCTTCTCTTTAAAAGCATGTAAGTTACAAATGGCCTAAGTCTATCTTATGTCTAGTCTGCTAATTTGTGAGGAGTGGTATGCAACCAGAAAGAGGATTCTTCTGAGCGTTGGTTTGTTTGTTTTTTTTTTCCCTTTCACTGAAATGCTAGCAGAAGTCTTCTTAGGCTTTTTCATTGAGATAGCATATTATGCCTTAACCATGGTTGTGTACCACCTTAAAAGCTTAGGAAGAATAGAAGTTACAGATGTTTTTATTATTTTGGTGGTTTTTTTTTTTCCTTTTGCTCTCATTAGGAGGAAATAACGTAGGCTTGTAATGATGAAATAGATGTACTTTCTACTCTCTAGAATGTTTTAATTCTGGCTAAAAAGGCTTTCATGGCAACTATTTCAGAATAGTTGATAACTTCAAATATTTCTTCATCTGGAATAACTTTCAAATGGCTGTGATATGGTCTGTTTTGTGACATGGATAGTGGTAGAAGTTCTGTCTTTTGTATGTTTCACTCAAATGCTCTTCTGCATAAAATCCTTTGTCTTTCCAAAGCACAAATTGTTCCATGGAGAAGTCAGTTCAGTCATCTTCTTCCTCAGAAATAGGTGCCTAATGCCTCTCTTTGAATTCATTTCAGTACAATGAAGTTTGGCCTGAGGGAACAGTGGTTCAGTCATACTGTTGTCTGAAAAGCTCACGGGATTTAAAGGAAGCTCTCTTGGAGTTCAAATGGTCACCCATTTAATATTGTCCTTTGTGTCTGCAATACTTCAGTTATGATACTTTGTCAGCTCTGATTACAATGATTGATCATTATGGGTAATTTATTATCTAAAGGATCTAGAAGAAATTAACTGATTGGTTTTATTTTTGTTGCTGTATTGTGACTAAGGAGGGCATGATAATCTTTGCATTCCCAGTTTTCTTTCCTGATTGAGAGGACTTAATGCTCCTCTAGTGTACTTAGGTAAAACCAGGCAGTTATCTGTCAGAGAAGGGAAGGGTTAAAAACTGACTGTGGAAGTATGCACTATTTCTGGAACATCTGCAGCTCTTTTATCCAGATGAGCTGTATCTTGTGCTTTGAGAACTGGACTCTCAGTGTATTAGCCATTCAGAAGCACCAGTGGCTTTAAAAAAAATGTTGGAATGATGTAAGATGGTTTTATCTGGTCATTATCTCATTTGCCTGCTATAGACTAGCATGATTTTTACAGGAATGGGAAAGATATGTAATAAAAATTAGTTACCAGTAATCCCATTTGTTCATTTATGTATCTCTTGTTCTGTTTTCCTTTGATATAAGTAAATATAATATTTATCGATTGGGAGCACTTGGCTCTGAGTATTTTACGCATTGAAAAATATTTACCCAATTACTTTCTTTTTAACCTCCTGGTAGGTGAATTCAGACATCCTGATTAACAATATTTTATTTGTAGGACAGGGAAAATGAGACTAACATGAACCATATTACTAGTAAGTTTTCTTCTTCCCTGCAATCTAGATAGTGTAATTGTCATTTATAATTGGATCTGTTTTCAACTATAGGTCTTTCTTTTTCCTTTGTGTTTTGTTTTGTTTTCCTGTTCTTTTTGATCTATAATTGCATACACAAGCAGTTTGATCTTGGGAGTAAATGGTAGTCCGTCTTTACTAGATTGGAATGCTTGAGTTCATACATGCTTAATAGTCTTCAGTGCATTAGAATTAGGAACAAAAAAACAGTCTCCTAGTTCCCATTATTCTTTTTATCAGTATACAACAGCCTAGCTGAATTTAAATGTCTAAATTACTGTCCCTTCAGGCAGGTAATCTCCAGACACATTTACGTCGACACTCTGGTGAAAAGCCATACATTTGTGAAATCTGTGGGAAAAGGTGAGTAGACTTGTTCATCATCATTAAAGTTAACATGATAAAACTAGTTCATGTTTTCTTTCTTTTCATAATGAACAAAGGACCAAGAGCTAAGGCAGCATTCTGCTCAATTTTACCTAAAAGTCACTGGGTTTAAATGTGTATTGATGGGGTTAAAATACATAAATGTCTGCAGGGGCTTTGTTGCAAGTCTTATTAAGATAAAGATGTCACTACATATATAGTCCGTAGTCTTACTTTTTTTATATTGATATCTTTAGTTAAGGATATACTGTATCATGTATTTTGAATAATGTGAGCTGCAGTAAACCATGTGGGCTTGTACTTCTCCCTCACTTTTTTATTGTTTGGTTATATAATTTTTGTTAGATTTTATGGGAATTATGTAGTATGCGAAACTTGATTAATTTCAGCAAGGCATTAAATATTTCTGCCTTCTGTAACAGATGACAACAGTATATACTTATTTAAGAGTAGCATTTATACATGAACTAAGTTAAATGCAGAATAAATTAGTAACATTAATGGTGAAAATAATTTTTTGGTTTGTTTTTTTTTTTTTTCTACCATAAATTTAATTGGACATTGCCAACTTCAAAATGTTTTTCTTAAATGCATCCATTTAACATCCATCCATTACAATCCTGTATTTCAGATGTAATCTTCGTTCAGAACATCAGGCATTCATTATAGCTGATTTCCCCATGATACTCAGCTTAGGAGAATAAGGGCCTTATAAAGATAGTAAGTGGGTTTCTGTATTCTGTTACAGATTTGCTGCTTCTGGTGATGTTCAGCGTCATATCATTATTCATTCTGGAGAAAAGCCTCATCTCTGTGATATCTGTGGCAGAGGTATATAAGAAAAAGTTTCTGCCTCTGAGCTTTTTTTGACTGCAATATGAGGAGTCATTTTAATCTCAGTGTCTGTCATATTTTTCTAGGATTCAGTAACTTTAGTAATTTAAAGGAGCACAAAAAGACCCATACAGCAGATAAAATATTCACCTGTGATGAATGTGGGAAGTCATTCAACATGCAACGAAAATTAGTAAAGCACAGAATTAGGCATACAGGAGAGAGACCATACAGCTGTTCAGCATGTGGTAAGATTTACTGTCCATCGCTTGGTTGTGTCTTTGCTCTTTAAGTGATAAGTTCCTATGTCAGCAGAATAGCAATTAACCAAAATTAATTTAATTGAAATGCCATGTTGTGAAAGTTTTTCACAAAATCTTGTCTTGCACACTTTGTAGTCTTTCATTTGGTGTATTAAACCCCTTTAACTGTTGTAAATAAGTTCAAAAATGAATTTCAGTCAAAGACTACAGAAAGTAAATAAAAGGAGTCAACATTGTATTTGTACATGTTCAAAAACTGATTCATTTTCAGTGCAGTCCTTTCTGATGGAAAGCTAGGTTTGGTATTATTTGGCTATCAGTGGGTTGGGCTTTTTTCTTGTGGGTTTGTTGGGGTTTTTTTGGTGTTTTTGTTTTGTTTTTTGCTTTGTTTGTTTTTGGTTTTGTTTTGTTTGTTTTTGTTTGTTTTGGTTTGTTTTTTTTCCCAGTTTAATACTGTTCAGATTTAACTTCATTCAACCATAGAGTTTGATAATAACCACATTTGCTACTTTGCTTCAGCCAATTCAACAGAATAAAATCAAACCTTGATCAGTGCTTTGTACCAGAAAACACCCATTTTCAAAATCAGCTAGATAGGTCATACTTCCAGGTGGTCCAAAATTGTCTCTGATCAATAATTCATCCTGGTATATCACAGTTCTCAGAAATTGCATCGTCTGTCCTTATCTCATATGTCACGTAGCATCCTGCATACTACTTACCTTTCTGCCCTTAAGGGCTATATTGGTAAAATTTCATTCATGTTCTGAGGAGTCAGCTTTGGAGGGCATGATAATGTCCAACTGCAGTATGTTTTATTTTTAATGTCTTGAGTCACAAGAAAAGCTAATATTATCAGGAGGCCTTGCATCAGAAGGAGGAAATGCAGACATGCAGGATATGAAAGTATAAACAGTTGTGTTGCTGACATTGAAATAGGCCTATTTTCATCTTGCCTTGTCGTGGGCTTTTGATTAATTTTCATTTTAGCCAAGTCGTCTTGGACTGAGAAAGCAAAAATAGTACAAGGAGAGTCTGATCAAGAATTAAGAAATAATTCACATTATGCAAAAAATCCAGATGTGTTATTCCAGTAATTTGTCATCTTACTGTTACTCTTTAATGGCTTTTCTGAAGAGAAACCTGGATAGAAGAATAAAAAGTACGAGACTGCAGTTTTACTGGGCTTTCAGATATGGTTCGTTTTAGTTGGTATCTGGCCACACAAAATAAAATAATCTTTAACCTGGTAAAATGAGAGAAAATCACAAACAGGTACCAGGTCATCTCTATAACCCTGAAGAATGTGAGGTGTCTGAATCATGTAGCAATTCTGGAAATTAATGCTCTGTTGTTCTTTTACACTTGCCTTGGTTCAGCCTTGGGCATTTGTTTCTTTGCAGTACAGTAACGGAACTTATTTGAGCCTGTAGTTCTAAGAATAGGCAAACAGTTTTAAATATTAGGATACAATAAAATTAAACAATAAAAAAATTGACTGTTTTGACACATTCTCTGTCTAGAATATAAAAAATGGACTGCATTACGTTAGTTCAAAGTTAACAAAAAAGCTAACTTTGTCAGCACATTAAGAATAGTTCCTTGATCATGAACAAAGCATTATTTTCTGTGATGCAGTTCTCATTGGAAGAATATATTTAGAAGCTTATTAGTCTACTCTTTTTCCAGACAGACAGATTAAATTGAATCTTTAAAATTTTTTTTGCCTCCAAAAAGATTGATACAGAGAGCACTCACAACTTTCAAATAGTAATGGATATTCCTCTCTCTGGAGAGAGAAACTAAGGCACTGGGAAGCACAAGATAGAAAATCAGATCAAGAAGAAGCAAGTCATTGAATTGCAGAAGTCAATGGAACTCGCTTGAACTGGTTCTAGATCAAGTGCCATGACTGGGACATACTAAGCCTAATGACTTGGTATTTTCCCTAGTTAAAACATGTTTATGCACTTCTGTTAAGAACAAAATCTTAATGTATCACTTCTGTCTTGTAGGGAAATGTTTTGCAGGCTCTGGTGACCTGCGTAGGCATGTGAGGACTCATACAGGAGAAAAACCCTATACCTGTGAAACTTGTAACAAATGCTTCACTCGCTCTGCTGTTCTACGGCGGCACAAGAAAATGCATTGTAAAGCCAGTGATGAAGGTCCAAACACACTAGATGAATTTGCTCAAGGGATTGAAACTTCTGACCTTGACAAATCTCAGACTTCTGACTCTTTTGGCCAAGAAATGTCTGTTACATTGTTACCGGTTTCTGTTAAATTTCCCATTCGTCCAGCTGCAGATTCAACTGAATTTGATAGTTCTGTGGATTCTTACTGTAAGTTGAGATCAATGATTCAACACCATGACGCGGCAAACCAGCAGAAACTGAATGTGGATTCTGCTAAACTCCCAAAAGCGCAGACGCAGCAAACTCCTCTACCACCACCGTATGCTTATGCAGATGTAGATATATCTTCTGCAGAAGAACCTTTACAGTCTGATAATATTCCCCTGATCCGTTCCTCTATGGTTAGCTTGGACAGTCACTGTAATGATCCGCTAGGCAGTCGAACATCATCTGCTGCATACAAGAACAACGAAGGACCATTCTTCTCCAGCATGACCCTCTGGGGTTTAGCTATGAAGACCTTACAGAATGAAAGTGAATTGGAACAATGAGGGTTCAGGTGACTGTATCAAAACTACTTGGAGGCATTTCATGCTGAAGTGATTGCAATTGCATTGCAGCAGAGAGAGATCAAAACTAGTTTTTAAGCCTGCTAGCTTGGGCACTGGTAGAAGTCAAGCTGCGCATGCCCGGAATCCAGCGTAGGCTGCCTTTACGCTGCTTCTCAGCTAAGTTCAAATCTAGTTTGGGGGATCTTTGTTGTTCTGTGACTGCACCGTGTAGCTCCTGTGTTGCCACAATTTACTAAAATTTGCCATTTACTCAATTTACAATTTAACTCGCTATTTTGTACATGATAATGGAGGAGAGGATGGCCCAGTGCCTCAGCTGATGATGTGGGTGCAATTTCAAGTGTGGGTCATAAGAGTTGTGTAAGGGTGTAGATATGAAAAGAGGAAAATACTTAACAGATCCCTAGCAAACCTGCGTTTCAGTAGCAGCTTTCTTACCAGTAGGATCATTGGTTTACATGACTTGAGTATTGT
>JANIJG010006157.1:0-17748 GCA_024611175.1 Megaceryle torquata
GGTGTCCCCCAGGGCTCATTTTTGGGGCTGGTCTTGTTCGATGTCTGTATCAGTGATCTAGATGAGTGCACCCTCAGTGAGTTTGCAGACACCACCAAATTGTGTGGGAGTATTGATTGCTCGAGGGCAGGAGGCTCTGCAGAGGGGTCTGGACAGGCTGGAGCGATGGGCTGAGCTCAGTGGGATGAGGTTTAACAAGGCCAAGTGCAGGGTCCTGCACTTCAGCCACAAGAACCCCAGGCAACGCTCCAGTCAATACATTCTGCAGTCAACAGAAAAGGTGGTGGCTGGATTGCGATAAAATGCAGATAGGTCGCGTCACGCTGGGGTGTGTAATCTGTGGGAGGGACACGTGGAAGACACTGCATTGCAGTGCTGTGAATAGCTCCCTGTCTGACCCTTAGAAACTGGACATCCCGAAACACGATGGATGTGCTTACCCTGTCAGGAGTTCAGAAATCTCCTCTTTCCTGTGTTTTACGGCCCTATCCCATTACTGCGTGAATGGGGATTTCATTTCATTCCCAAAGAGGGATCATTGGCTGCTGGGTCAAAAGCAGAAAAAGGCATCTCTGCAGAGGAAGGGCCTCTCCAAAGGGGTAGAGGAGCCACAGTAGCAAGGGCCAGCTCCAGATTTTGCAGGGACAGCAGTTTTTAAAATGCAGCTACTTCTCTTAAGTACCTTGTTGGGTCTAAGCTCTCCTGAAGAGCACCTGGTAGGTGCTAAACCAGTCTGGCTAGTTTTAATTCCCTTGCCCCACTGCTTAAGTCAGGTGTTTCATAGGATGGGATTGCTGGGAAGGTTGGTTCTTGTCCTTTGCTTGTCATCTGCTGCACCTCTGTTTCCCCGTGGTCTGGAGAGTGCCCGGCTCCTTCCTGACGCGCTGGCGGTTCCCTTTCCTCCGGTGGCTGGTGGTGTCCCTGAAGCCACCAGGCAGTTGGCACAGCCAGGACCGAGACGCGGCTGATTACAGGGTGGAGACACTCGTGCTCTCAGTAACAGCTGCTCCCAAATCTCTGCCTCGAATAGCATCAAGGCTGACTGAGGAATTCCTAATTAAAGGGGACACAAAGCTGAAACAATATTGATTCAGCTTCAGCCTGCAGCCCGTTCCTGCCCATACTCCCCAGAGGCCAGAAGTTCAGGGGAGAGATATAAATGTTAAACAGTTTTGGCTGTTCCTGTTTGCTTGTTCCTTTTGTGGGGCCCATGTTAAAAGAAGGGGGTTGATTCTTTTGTCTCCTTAATCTGGTGCAAGCCAAGAGCGGTGCCATTGACATTAGATCTGTGTCAGCATGAGCAGTCCAAACTCATGGTGTCTGGCCCTGAAGCAGCGAAGCACATAAAGCCACTTTTCTCGAGCTGTGGAGCTGAAGTCATGCTGAGCCCCCCTCCCTTTGTCCAGGACACCAGAGATCACGCAGTGTGTGTTTGTGTGCTGGCAGCATGGATGGCACGGGCAAAATTGAGCAACCACCCATCCCAGTGCCAGCCAGCTATGTGCTTTATGGTGGTGACATCTAGTGGGGGGTGCTTGGTGGCCTGGATTTTGCACCCGGATTTGCATCCTTGCTTGTTGTGGGGAGAAGATGTCTGGGCTCTCGGGTGTCTTGACAGCTGAAGAGCAGCCCATAAGAGTGCCAGGTCTGCTCTTAGCCTTGCCATGTCTTGGTTTCTGTTTTCCAGAGAGAGCTACTGATGGGTCGCTGCGGAGCGAGGACTGGGCTCTCAACATGGAGATCTGTGACATCATTAACGAGACTGAAGAAGGGTAAGGGGGCTGGCGAGGGTACACATCCCGTGGCAGGTCCCAGCACACTCCGTCCCTAGACTGCAATGGTAGCATGCAGTGGTGCAGGTAATAAGCTAGGCTTCCCAGCAGTCCCTCAGATGAGACTCTGCTAGGAGAGCTAGAGACACAGCAAAGCTCTCAGAGCATCTGTCAGATGCTTCTCCGTTATCTTTGTGAGTGCTGGGAGCCATTCAGAGAGGCCTTCAGGGTCCCCAGAGAAACAAGCCAGGCTGCCGCCCATCTCTCAGAGGCATATTTGTCCTCCTTCTGCTTTGGCTTGGTCCTCCCTCCTGCCCATCTCTCCCTCTCCTCTGGGAATGTAAAAACCTGCAGGGTGGTGACCGAGAAGGGAGAAAAATCTCAGGCTGCTTGTTCAGTCCTCTGACTGCACGAGTCCTGCTGGGGTCTGTTCCTCGAGTATTTTCATGTGCAGTCACTCAGCTGTGTGCAAAGTGGGTGGGGGGGCCTTGTCTCCCTCTCTCTGCAGGGAGATGTTCAGACATCTGCCAGACATGTTAGCTCTGGACATGGGGATTTGCCAGTGAATTCAAGGGGGACTGCTCCTTCTCACAGTGGAGATGTGGAAAGCAGCATTTGAAAATGAAGGTGCTACATGGAATAAAAAACCACAGGTTTCACTCCTGCTGTCCTACCCCATGGTGATGCTGACAGAAGATTAGCAAGCCCCGTTTTCAGCTTCACAGTTGTATGAAAACAAACGTCTCTACTCACACATCTGTCACCAGTTCTTTTCCATGCTGTTCCCATGGTGCAAATACACCTGTCTGTGCCCACAGTTCTCAGTCCTCAGCTGGGGCCACTTGGTGTTTCAGTTCTGGGCACCTGATAACGCATCCGTACCCTCCTGGCACGGGGGTCTCTCCCATTTCCACGCTAATGCCCATCCATGGCAGCTGTCCTGCCCTACAGGCCGATCCACTTCTGCCCTCCTCACTGCCTCAGTGTCCCCACCCCACTCTTCACCTCCAGCACTGCTCCTCTTCCAGTCCAGCCTCTCTCCCTGTCCTCTGCCAGAGCGTGTTGGTTCATTTCTGCCCTCTCACAAGACGCCAGTGGACTGCGACCACAGTGTTCCTCCCCTCTGAGAACAGTTAAGGAGACCCTACTAAGCTGCTGCTCTTTTCCCCACCTGCAATATAGGCAAGGTAGTGCCACTGCCTCTCCCCTAGTGCTTTTTAGCCTCCTTTCCCTTTCCAGGGGAATGCTGTTAAACAGCTTCTCTCTGACCATCACAGGGACTGCTGCAGCTCGCTCTCTCCTTCCCATTTCTAACCCATGCCAAGATTTTTTTGTGATCTCCTCCTCTTCAGGCTCTCTGCCATGGGATTTTGCTCCACCCCTAAGCAGTGCATTTCTAGCATTGCTTTTACTCTGTCCTGTACACCTTGGGCTGTTGCAGGCTTTAGCACAGAGGCCTCCCATTTCAGTAACAACACTCCTTAGCGGGACCCTGCTCCTCTTGCAGAACCACAGTCAAAAAGCTGCTTTACCAGTCCTTGCTTCAAGCTGCCCATGGCGGGGAAGGTCACCTGCTGGCCATGAGGCATCCAGAGCCAGTGGCTGGTTTGCTTCGCCTTGCTGTAGGTGGCTTTCAACCTTCTGATGATCTTTCTTCATCTGATTTCTCTCAGGCCCAAAGATGCCTTCCGAGCTATTAAGAAGAGAATTGTAGGGAATAAGAACTTCCATGAAGTGATGCTGGCTTTGACGGTGAGTGGTCAGGGCTCTTTCTCAGCTCCGTGATATCCTGCTGTAAAGCTAAGTCCTTGGTTGAAAGGACACAGATACCTAAAGCCAAACAAGGCGAGCACACATAGGCAGAGCAGTCTATGGCTAATCTTTCATTGACTTTGAAGGTCCTGGAGACGTGTGTCAAAAACTGCGGCCATCGCTTCCACGTCCTTGTGTCCAGCCAGGACTTTGTAGAAGGTGTCCTGGTGAGAACAATCCTGCCGAAGAACAATCCACCTGCCATAGTGCATGACAAGGTGCTGACCCTCATCCAGGTGAGCCAAGAAGCGTGAGCATCTCCGCCAGTTCAGAGAGTGTTTGTTTCCAGGTGTTCATGCAGAAGACCACTGTAAATTATGATGGGCTGTACTGTCTCCTTCTCCCCAGTCCTGGGCGGACGCCTTCCGCAGCTCACCGGACTTGACTGGTGTCGTCGCCGTCTATGAAGACCTGAGGCGGAAGGGCCTGGAGTTCCCCATGACTGATTTGGACATGCTGTCACCCATCCACACACCACAGAGGGTATGGGAGCATTGCTGAAGAGAAGGGTCTCGGGCAGCTGCCATTCTGGAGCTGTGAGGGGACTTCAGGAACTGTAGCTTGTATTTAGAGGCCTTCTAGGGAGTGAGAAGCTCCAGGACAGCCTCTTTGCTGGAGGAGCTTTTGAAAGGAGACGGGGAGTTGCCATCAACAAGCTGTGAGTGTCTAACGGCTCTTTCTCTCTGTCACTTTTCCCACCTCTGTCTGCAGACTGTGTATAGCTCCAACTCCCAGTCCAAACAGAACTCGCCTGCGGTCAGCTCCCCCCAGCAGATAGAGTCCATCCTCCACCCTGTCACTCTGCCCACCGGAAGAGGAACACCCAGTGACGCGCCCATCACACCCACGCCAGAGCAGGTGAGCTGGACACGAGCCCCGTGGTGCTGCTGACTCTCCCTACATTAGGAGGCTGTTGTGGGACTGCTGTCCTGGTCCTTCCCCAGCCTCCGTCCTCAAGGTAACATTCCTCTGAAGCATAGTCCCTTCAGAGGTCCCCAGAGCTCCACTGTGGTCCCAGTGGTGAGCCAAGATACCACAAACATGGTGTGGTTGTGATTTTCTAAGGCAGGGCTGCTCGCAGGTAGAAGGAAGATCTCCTGGCTATAGGGAATTTGGGAACTGAGACACGGAGGTTTTGAGTGAGGTCTTTGTAGTGCAGTACAGCAAAAGCTTGCTCAGTAGGTGCCTCCTTATCATCTTTGTTTATCTTGCCTCACTGCTGACTTTATATGAAGTGAAGCAACCCTGTCTGACTATGTGGTTTCCAAGGGGCAGGGCTTTCTCACTTGTTTCCCAGTCCTCTTTTCTCCTTCCTCGCCCCAACTTCACATGACACCATGCTCGGCACCAAACCTCCAGCTGTTGGTAGGTTGCATCCCTGGCAGAAGAGAAGCCAGAAACTGTTCTCAAGAGGCTTATTAGCAGCTTGTGAAACCAGAGGGATAAAGCTTCAACTGCACACTTAGCCAAGGCTCTCCTTTTGAGTGGAGCCTCCCTCTTATGCTGCTTTGGAAATGAAAGGATTTGAGCGGCTGCCACCCAGGAGCTGCTAGCTGGGGAGATATCTGAATCATAACAGCAGCCTGTGCTGGCTATTAGAAGTCATGGCTAGGCTAGTGGACAAAGATCCCAGGTGAGGACCTGGCATTTGTTATCAGCAGATGATCCTGAAGTTAAGTAGTGGAGCTTCCTTCTGCTGGGAGCTCCCAAGAGCCGAAGGGAGCAGTGAGAAACAAACTTCCCAGTGGCCATTCCCTTCTGCTCTGTGAACACTCACACACGTGTTACGCTGCCATTCAGAGCTACCTCAGCTGTCTCCCCAGTCTTCCCAGGCAGAACTGTCACTTCCCCTCCCTTTTGCAGATTGGGAAGCTACGCAGTGAGCTCGAAGTGGTAAACGGGAACATGAAGGTCATGTCGGAGATGTTGACAGAGCTGGTGCCATCCCAGGCCGAGCCTTCTGACCTGGAGCTGCTGCAGGTAAGGAACACTGGCAGGGCGGAGGGCTGGCACATGCAGCTGGATTTAGCAATGACTCGATGTGCTGAGGCATGACACATACCAGACGTGGGGAACAGTCGCCTATCAGCGAGTGATAGGGTACGGGTGACACCGGGAAGGTGGAGTTTCAGTGGCCAAGGGAAGTTTGCCCTTCCGAGGCTGGAATCATCTCACATGGAGACTTCTGGTTCCCAAGGGCCTTTCTTTTTGGGTGTTGTGTTATAGAAGAGGGATACAGTTATTGTCTGTAAAGCTCAGACTCGGTTTAGCCCTCACATCAATATCTGTTGCCCATCAACCCTTGCTGATGGACCCCAGTAGCCTCTGGGGTCTGTCTGTCCCAGTCAGATTTCCAAATCTGAGAGTGCTCAGCCTTTACCCGACCTCTGTGGTAACTTCCCTTTGCTGTGAGCAGGAGCTCAATCGGACATGCAGAGCCATGCAGCAGCGGGTGCTGGAGCTGATTCCCCGCCTCCTCCATGAGCAGCTCACTGAGGAGCTGCTCCTCATCAATGACAACCTCAACAACGTGTTTCTGCGACATGAAAGGTACCTCTCCTCCCTTCTCTGCCCTGTTCTTCCACAAGTGTTTACTGCCTCCTGAAGGCCTTCTATCCCAGCCTTTTGATCTACCCACAAGTATAATTCTCAAGATATATCAGCCTGTATCGTCCATCTTTGAGAACAAAGCCAGTCCTCAGGTTTTGCTGATTTATTCTTTTCCCTGCAAAACTGCTGTGGAAGTTACTGGTGGAAAAGAAAGATGTCCCTGTGGCATAATCCAGAAGAATAAGGAGGGAACTGCATGGAAAAAGCTGTTTTTCTAGCTCTTGAAGCAGAAAGGACTTGCCCAGGTGGGCTCAGCACCCCTTCTTTTTTCTTCCTGGGATATTTAGTCCATGTCTGTATGGAGAGCAGGGTTAGAACCATTTTGGTTAGAAGTAGCTCTGGAGGATCACTAGAAATTTCCTCACACCACCTCTCGGGAGACATCAACTCCCTGAGCCTTGTGGTGTCTTCAGTCTTGGAGGGGGAATTGGGCCCTGAGCTGTGGTCCCCCTTTCCTGGGAAAGGGCAGACTGTGCCAAGCCTTATGAGCAGTCTCCCGGGGTGTGGGTGAGGAAGCACACGCTACTGAAATGCATCCTGTCATCTCTCTTGCAGGTTTGAGCGTCTTCGGACAGGACAGCCTGTTAAGGTAACTCAGAGCAACTGCCCCTCCGCATCCTGCAGGTCCAGAAGTGTCGTGCTGACACAGGGAGAGGTTCAGTCTGCCCCACTAAAAAGCCACAGGCTGTGCTCTCCCAGCCCAGCTGCACCAGGCCACACTGGTGTGCAGGACACTCCAGTTCCTACCGCTAGCCTCTCTCTGCCAGTGGGAGCCTTCACCTCTCCCAGAGAGCAAGAGCAGATGAGCAGCAGTTATGGTTTTCCGGTACTGAAATTGAGAGGACCGAGTGCCATATGAGCCTCCCTTTGTCCTCTGAGCACTGCCCTGTCCTCTGAAGCAGCACCTACCCTACTTGCTGACATCCAGCAGAGCTGGGAGGCTGGCTCCTGAGGCATATTCTGCCCTGGCACAATTCTCTGGTAACTGTCCCCCTTTTCACAATGGGACGCGTCACAGCTGGCGTCTTTCGACAGGTACAGAAGGGCTTCCCTCTCCAGTGTAAATGAGCTAGGGCTGAAGGGTCAGGGTGTTTGGACTTCAGAAACTCTCCATCGTTTTCTCTTTTTTTTCCTCCAAAGGCACCAAATGAGGCAGAGAACAGCTTGATTGACCTGGGACCTGGTACTCCTCCTGCAGTGAAACAGCCTGAAGTCACCAACAACCTCTCCTCTCAGCTGGCTGGAATGAGTATGTTGCCTTGCAGCTTTCTCCTCAGTCCTCCTCCTGTGATGCTCAGGGAATCCTTCCATGCCCTTAAATCACATCCCAGAATTATTTAATCACATTCATCACATAACTTAGAGCAATGAGTTATATTGTCAACTAATAAACTCATGAAGAAACCTGCATATGCCCCAAGGCACAGAAGCACACCTCTGCACTGACGCCTCAAGTTGTGCAGGAGGTGGACATGACTTCAGAAGGACCTCAGCAGTAGGCTGTGGCTAAGGACCGGGCCTTCCAGCAGGGTAGGGGAGAAAGTTGCTCCATCTGCCATGCCTGGCAGCGGTGCAGTTGCCTCTCTTGCTGTGTGGTGTCAGGCAGACCACTGAGGTCTGGGAGAAGAAAAGCAGCTCTGCTGTGCTGCAAAGGCAGCTGTGAGCAGCTTGGGCTAAGGACCCAGGATTTGACAGGCTGTTTACTCTGAAAGCCAGTGAGGTCCTGAGGGTTCTTCAAGACATGCCAACAGCCTACATAGATAGCACTGCCGGAAGCTCTCACTAGCTGGGAGCACATTCAGTACAGCTTGCATGCAGCTACAGAAAACAGGCAAGACTGTTCTTACAGACAATCCAGTTGAGATACTTTTCAAGTCAGGGCTTTTCAGACAGTGCCTGACAGATGAACATCCACTCATCTGTCTCAGAGGCGCTTGCCCAGAAGCACGGGTTGTCCTCTTCCACAGCTACTAGAGCAGTTCCTTCTGAGTCGTCTTAAATGGTCAGGAACATCTAGCCTTCAGCATCAGTGCAGTAAATTGATGCTACTGCTGCTGCCGGGGGCTGAGCTAAAAATACCTGCTGAGCAGGTGAAGAAACTGCTTCTGTTACTTCACCCACGACACTACACACGTGCATAGGCTGTGCTGCAGCTGAGGGGCGGGATGAGGAGTGGGCCTAGAGCAGTTTAGCTTGTTCTGATGCTAGCTTTCCACCTAGCACCCTCCAAGCCCACAGCCTTCTGTTTACTGCTCTGTGTTGCCTGCTGCTCACCCTTCTTTCTCTCCCACAGACCTGGGCCCGAGCAGCAACACCTCTGGCAAGCTGGAAGAAGAGTTTGACATGTTTGCCTTGACCCGCGGCAGCTCGCTGGCTGAGCAGCGCAGAGAGTGAGTGTAGCAGCCCCTCTGTCCTGTCCTGCCTTCTTGTAAAGGGGGGGCTCAGGGCAACTGGGGTGACCCCAACCAGCAGCAGTTCCTGGGAGACTGTAGGATGCTATAGAAATGCACTCTTCTGGCACATGGTGTTTGTAGGACGGTCTCTGCGCGTGGGAACTGAGGTGCCTCGTGCTGGGGAGACTCGGTGTCTGGAGGTGCAAACGTGGAGTGGGACTGTCTGGGTTTCCTTGTCTGTCTCTGCAGTCGGTGTGTCCTGACTGGGCTGATGTTGAATTTGGGAACTGCTGAATGTCGATGCAGCCTAGTGGGCAGAGTACTGAACTCAAGTGCAGGAAGCATGTAGTCAGTTGTGGCTCGCAAGGCAGGGCACTGCTCTGTGCCTCAGCTTCCCTGTTGGTAAAAGGGACTGATGTTTCTTCCTCCGTAGTGTGCTTGAGACTTCCTGGTGTAAAGCACTGAGAGCTGGGTTTCCATAGTACTGGGTGAACTCAAGAGGTCCCTTCTCTGCTGCAAAGTGGGGGAATCCTGAATCCTTGTTCAGGGAGAAGCCAGAGTTTTTCCTGCCAAAGTCCTCCACACCTCTCCATCAGTCACCAAGCACATGTCTGTCCAGCCCTCAAAGAGCTGCGCTGCTGATCTCCATCCACTGTGGAGTCCCTGTTCTGCAGCTGGGCAGGAGCAAGTTAAGGTCTCTTAAGGATTTATCTCCCTTCATTCCTCTGCCTCAGACTGATTCTGATAAAAGTAGTGGGGAGACCTGTGGCCTACACACAACTTGGTGTGTTTTGCCCATGGATTTCCCTATCCCTTGTACTGTGAGCTGTGCTGCCTGAGGACAGAGGCAGTCCAGGACAAAAACACCAGAGCCAGCAGCACCCAGTCTGGGGCTGAAATCTGAGCCACTGGTATGTGCTCAGTGCTGGAGGCTGGGGGAGGTCTGGGCAAGTGTGGAATAGTGTCCTTTCTGCTGTGGTGCAATCCTTACGGGCTAAGGCTTGTGATCTCTGCACAAGTAACGAGACATCTTCTATTTATTCCTCACTGCCCTCCATCTGCCTGCACTTGCACTCCTGCCAGGTAGCCAGGCTATTGCTGGCTCAGGCTTCCCATTTCACTGACCAGCCTCTGCTCTCAGTGTCAACCCTCGTCTGGACAGACCCATTGCCCTGCTGCTCCCAGACAGGACGTGCTGTCCGGATGCACAGGCACGGCTGCTGGGGATTGTTCCTGGCCACCCCCATACTTCATGTGTGTCTCAGCGAAGCAGTGCCTGAAACACCTCAAGCCTTTCCTACCGTTCTTCCTCATCAGTGGCATGATAGCAGCGTTGTACTTCATCCTTGATGCCATTGTCCACAGCGGCCCCTTTACTGATCAGCACTTCTTCGAGAAGTTTGAGCATCGGTGGCCCAAGCCCCTGGCCCCCAACAAAAACAACTCCACTTGATGGTCTGATGGATCTGCAAAACGGGGCCCTGGATCAGCTGGAGAGGAGACTTGTGGAGAGTTTCTGGGAAAGGCTTCATTCTCCCAGCACGGATGGCCTGGTTTTGCTACTCTGCATGGACCAAGCGGTGATGTGTGTCACTAGCACGCGTGGTAGCAGCCTAGAAGGGATAAAGGAATGGCATGAGGGAGACTATGGGTGAGACATGTCTGTGCATGGAAAGAGGTTGCTGTAAGGGTGCATTTGGAGACCTTGAAACAACATTAAGCTTTTCTGATCATCCATTCTCGCCTCCTATATAGCATGGACCAGTGAGTCTCTGCCACCATCAGGTTTTGAGTGATACCAGTTAAAGGCATGGTTTTCAGCTGTGTTTGTGCCTGTGAAGATAGAAGAGTATGTAGGGGCTTGTCGCTGAAATGTTCTGCTCAGATGTTACAAAGTAGCTGTGATCTGCCAGTCAGTCAGCCAGCCAGTAATCTGCCAGTCTGTGTTCCTTCTCTCTTCTGTAGTCAGCCCCTTAGAAGGTGTCACGGTTGATGCACCTAGCTCTGTAAGTCTGTGTTTCAGTCTGTTGGATGGTTGTTTTCATAGGATTCCTTGCCATCTGTCATGTGCCAGGGCTGTCCCGTGGTGTCCCACAGTGATGTTGCAGTGAGTACCTCAGTCTGTTTTGTGGTGGGCTACACCTTCAGTAGGGAGTTTGCACAGCTTTCTAGAAGTTCTTGGGAGCAGAATGATGAGACATGAGAAGTTGTGTGGTCAGAAGCATTGAATACAGGAGTTTAGGAGTTCCTGCTCTTCATTCTCATCAGCTTGTGCATTATCTATCTTCATGCTTTCAGGGTAAAGTACGAAGATCCCCAAGCCTCCAAAGGACTTGCTGGTGCCCTGGATGCCCGGCAGCAGAACACGGGAACGGTAAGCGGACACAGAGCTTTTAGTGCATCACCAGCAATGAGAGTATCCTTCTTGCTCACCCACACAACACATCTGTAGTCTGCTGGGAAAGAAATCAAGTGTTTAATACGACTGAAGATAACTCCCAGTCTCCCAACAACCTGCATTTCCTACCTCAGCTATGTACCTCATTCTTTAAATCCCAGAGGTGGGCAGCTATGGAAAGTCTGGGCTTGACTTAGTCAGTAACAGGATGGCCTCCTTATATCTGCAGGGAAATTTCCACCTGGAAATGTGTGTTTTATTTCCTCTTCATCAGGTTTCTGAGTCCAGTTGCCTCCTCTCTGCAATCAGAGAAGTAGGCCACCCGTACTAGTGTGTTCTTTCCCCCACCCTAAACCTACTGCCTTCCCTCTCCATCACCCTCTGTGATAGCAGCTTTCAGTGCAGACTCTCTCTTGACCAGGGGGAGTCAGGTGCCCCCAGTGATGGAGTCCAACTGACTAAGTGGATGATGCGGCAAGGAATGGTGAGAACATGGAGCATCAACAGGGAGGAAGGGTGCTGGGGCTTCTGAATTAGAGGTGGTGCTGGCACAGCATGTGAGGATGCACAGCAGACATCAGCAGAGGCTGCAAACTCAAATGGAGCAACCCTGGTCTGGGCCAGTAGCAGAGACCAGGGCTGGGAAGGAAGCCAGCAGAGTGTCAGCCCGTCCTCGGGTAAACATGTCTGTAGGAAGAAATGCTGTGAGCTTTGAGGCCATGAGATCATGTTCCACTCTTTGAGCTAGAGGATGGCCTGTTTCGGAGTGGGTGTCTGGAGCAGAAGCAATAGCCAGTGGCATCACGAGGAAGTCTGCCGCGATTCATTCTCCCCGCAGCCTCTCCTGTTCAGCACAAGCTGCCCTATTTGGGAGAAAACTCATTGTGGCTTTTACCCCGTTCAAGGTCTCCTTCTCTGGCTGAAGTGTTGGAGCCTTCAGGCCACTGAGTTTGGTCTTTTGGTAGCAGGAATTCCTGCAATTGCAATCCCTGAGGCACACTGAGGATTTGACACACTCCCAGGACTGAAGCTTGTTAGCTTGTCTTCCTGACGTAGGCCCTGCCCAGACTGATGTCTGCTCTAGGAAGATTCCCCACATGCTGTCCAGTTGGCTTGAATGCACTTCTACCCCAAAGAGGTCCTCTCTGGGTACATAAAGCCAGTTCACTTTGAAACTTGCCTAATCTCACCCATCCTCTTCCATGCCCGTTCGTCCATCTGCCAGCTGTGGTAACTGTCTGAACTTGCTCCCTGGTTTGGGGAAATCTGCCTGTCCTTGGTAAGAAGGGCTTGCTCTTTTTCTTGGTCTTGCTGTTTTCCAGAGAACAAGAGAGCTGTACATATTGGGAGACTAATAAATAAGTTCCCACAGCTACTCTCTCGTGCTTCTGCTTGTGGAGCCTCTAGCAAGGGCTTCTCCTTGCTCAGCTTTGTTCAGGAGCTCATGACTGGAGAAAAGGATCTGGGGTTTTGAATTGGACTCAGTTTCCTTCAAGGCTATCTCTGTCCATTAGGAAGGTGTTTGCCACTCAAATTGGCCAGGGACATGAAGGCTTCTGAGCTAGCCTCAGCACTACTGGAAGTAAAATTTACTTTCATTGTAGAGGACTTTCTCTTTGATGTATCTGTTTCTGTAGTTTGGTTTGATGTCAAATCCTGCTGTGCTCCATGGTCCTACCAGAGAATCATTTCTTGGCAGGTGTCTTTCACCCTTAATGTGGTGCCAAACCCGGCATGTCTGGTATCTTCAGCTTCACAGACTTTGACATCAGACTGTCACTGGTTTGTAGAAGAGAGGAGGTGTGGAGAAAAGTACAGCTCTTGTTTTCTGGCTGCCTAACACAAGCAGCCAGATACCACCTAGAGAGTCCTCACCAAAGTGGAAAGCCTGGTCCAGTCATAATACCCCAAAGGCAACCACCAAACCCCAGATGCTTTTAACAGCATGGACTCTGGAAACTTGCCTGGCTGGGTGTGGATGGGGCAGGGGAAGCAGGTGAGTGGTGGCATTGGTAGCTGGGAGAACTTCACAGTGGCACTTGTTGGATTTGGAAGGGCTTGAGCTGACTGAATGGTGGAACAAGAGGGTTACCCTTTGGGTTGGGCTTTCTTTTTGCAGAGTGGGTTTCCTGGAACGTCCTTTGTTTTCCTGGCCTCATTGCTCTTTTTGCTTCTGTCCTAGGTGCCGGTTCCACAAGCCAATTTCATGGAAGACATAGAAAAGTGGCTCTCCACTGACGTGGTGAGAGGCTGCTTTTCCGGGGCCAGCAGTCATGCCAGAGTTTTCTGCTGGGCTGGATTTTAGTCAGTGTACACTGCTGAATGTATGGCACAGGCTGCTCAGAGGAGCAGGGGTGGAGAAGCCAAGGGCAGGGGTTTTGGGATGCCACACCAGTATAATTAGCCTCCTGGGAGGCACAGCTAATGAACTGGGGCTCAGGGCCCCTCTAACGTGGCAGTGCTGCAGAGGTGGGGGGAGCACTGTCCTCTCTTTCTCTAGGCAGGCAAAGTATCACATCTGTGGAGTTGCCTTTGTGTACCTTGCTTCTAACCATGCCCTTCTCCTCCATCCCTAGGGAGAGTCAGAGGATGCAAAAGGTGTCACCAGCGAAGGTAAGACTTGTCAGCCAACTCCCTACTCCAGCTGCTCCTGGAAGCACCTTGGCTTTCCACAGACCTCCCTCCTTGTTAATGCTCTGCTCTTCTCTTGCCCCAGAGTTTGACAAGTTTCTGGAAGAACGAGCAAAAGTTGCAGACCGGCTACCTACTTTGCCCAGCTCCTCAGCAGGGACGTCCACCTCCCCTCCTGCTTCCAGCCACCATCGGAAGCAAGCAAAGGAAGATGATGTGATGTTTGCCTTGTGAATGCTGTGGACTGGTGTGCTGTGGAGCAAGAGGCTGTGTGTGCTGTTTTGCTGCCTCCAACCAGGGGCCAGCAGGGGAAGGACTCTGTCCCCTTCCTCCACTCTCTTCCTGTTTTCCCTCTGAGGTGTTTTTATTTTTAAGCTGCTTTTCAGATTTCAGATAATCTTTGTTGTGTTTAGGGATGTCACACAATAGACTTGCGAGGGGGGTTTTCAAAGCTGCTAGAGAATGTGGGAGTTCAGTGGGCTTCTGGTTTTTTTTGGTACAGTGTGGGCAAAGCGGAAGAAGCTCCCCATCATCCTCCCCAGTGGGGCAGTTAGAGCTCTTGCCCAAGAAACAGAAGAGGCTGCAGTTTGCTGCTGAAATCATTCCTGCCTGCCTCTTTCCTCACCCCTTCCCTAGCACAGCTCTTCAGCCCTCTGCCTGCCAGTGTTACGCTAGAAAGCATGGGGACACGAAGCATTACAGGGGGTGGAGGAACACTAATGGTAGAGGGGCCCTGCTGCTCTAGTCTCTCCTGCACGAGTGCGTGTGGTATGCGATACCTTCCCACTCGCAAGCCCTTCTCTTTCTCTTCCTTTCCTCCCCCTCCTCATCAGAATTTATCCAGGATCCTACCCACAGCCTGGGTGTTTCTGTTGCGTGCCAGGCAGTTGCCAAAGCTGCTGGCTGCATGCAGGGCTTAAGCTGCGAGTGGTACTGCAGGCTGAAGGGGCCATCTGCTGTGGGCTAGGATGTGCCTCCAGCAAGCTCTCTGCAGTTAATTTAACTCTCCCATTACTATATACTTTTCTCCCCTCTTTCCCTAATGTGATACCACCTCCCTCTCTCAGTTGCACTGATGCTTTCCACCACATCGTGCTGCAGGGTGGGGAGTTTCTCTGAGCCTCTGATCGGGCCAATGCTACAGACCCCTCTGGGTAGCACTGTGTGTGCTGGGGCTGAAGAGCTGTCGTCCCTAAAGCAGGAGGCTCTTCCATCAACACTGTTACACCAGGGAGAACACGCTGTTGCTAGTGTAGCTTGTTCAGCTGGTGAGCAGATGAAGCAAGACATCAGTCATCTCATGCCAGCAAAAGAGCCTTGCAGCAGTCAGGAATTGTAGAATGGTTTGGGTTGGAAGGGACCTTAGAGATCTCGTTCCAGCTCTCCTGCTGTGGGCAGGGATGCTTCCCACTAGATCAGGTTGCCCAAAGCCCCATCCAGCCTGGCCTTAAACACTTGCAGGGATGGGGCATCCACAACTTCTCTGGACAACCTCTTCCAGTGCCTCGCCACCCTCACAGCAAATAATTTTTTCCTTATATCCAATAAATCTTCCCCCTTTCAGCTGACAATTGTTACAATTCACCCTATCACTACACTTCCTGATAATAAGTCCCTCCCCATCTTTCCTGTAGGCCCCCTGTAAGTACTGGAAGGCCACTATAAGGTCTCCCCGTAGCCTTCTCTTCTTTGCACGTGGTGAGAAAAACCTTTCTGAGCAAACTGCGCATGCTGCCCAATTGTAAAAGGCAGCCAGGGAGGAGGCTGCCAAGCCTGGGGCTCCTGCTCGTGGGATTTCTTGTTTAGCCTGGGAGAGTTGCCTTTTTTTTTTTTATTGCACATTAAAAGAGCAAAGTCTTGAGCCTCCCTTGGAGACATCGGGTGCGCTGTCAGTGCTGGCGTGGGGAGGTCTCTGTGGGGAAGAAGAGGGGTGCAGCCATGCAGCCACATTTCCTCTCCACAGACAGGCAAGGCACTGAAATGCCGCGTGGGTGTTGCGAGCCAAGGCAGGTGCTCGCTGGTTTTTAGCACAGCCTTTTGGGGAGATCACCACAGCCCTTCCCAAAATAGCAAGAGGGTGAGCTACCTCCTCTCATTTCCCTCTCTGCCTTGTGACCAGATCTGAATAACCCACCTCACAGCCCATAAATCACTTAAAGACATGCAAGAAACACAGCTGCCTTGAAAGGGCTCACTGGTATCCACAGGGTGTCCTCAGTTGTCCCAGTGCTATCTCCTGGTGTCCGAGTGGCAGCTGGGAGCAGGATTCTTAAAAGGAGGTTGAAAGTTCTCTGATACCTGGACTTGCAGGAAGGAGTTAAATTAGTTTAAGTTGTCCAGACCATAGCACTTCCCTCTCCCTGTGCCTGCACTGCGGTCTCAGCGGTACCAAGCTGGGGCAGAGGCTTAAGGATAAGAGAGAGCTGTGAGCAAAGCTGGTCTGCAGCTGGTGGCAGCAGAGCTGGAAAAATCAGGGTGCTGGGTTTCCTCCTCTGGAAGCAGTAGTGGGACAGGAGGAGGCTTTGTGTTTTCTTCAGCTTTGCAAGACAGGACGTAGTATCCTTGGACAGCTTGTCCCTTGGAAAAATAAATTTGCTATTTCTAATACCATTGCATTCCCAGTGCCTATGGGATTCTACAGGGATGGCATATACTTTTTTCAAGCAACTGAAAATAGGAAGAATGGCAACAAGGGCAGGGAAAGATCCTCAAATTAGTAGTCGTACCTGTTTCAGATTATACCCTGTAACAGCACGAGCAGAGACTTTCTCAAGCCCCACCTGGATCTGTTCCTGTGTGGGCTGCCCCGGGTGTTCCTACGCTGGCAGGGGGGTTGGACTCGAGGATCTCCAGAGGTCCCTTCCAACCCCATCCATTCTATCATTCCATGAATTTTGCAAGGTTTCTTCTGAGGAGGAACTTGGGGAAAAAAAAAAAACCAAACCACCTGCCAGGTCTGCAAGGGATCATTTTAAGCACAGGCCAAATGTTTTGCATTGGCAAAAACTGCTTTATGGTTGTGAAAAAAAAAATGACACCGCTCTAAAGAGGTCCTTTCAATATCTTTGAAAAGTGTTTAAAAACGTGTTGTTTAAAAGTTTTAAAAGTGTTTCCTAACGTTGCTATTTTAAAAACAACACTGCCCATCACTGACCACCAGATGGCTGTGGTCCCTCACACACTCAGCCTGAGCTCCACCAACTGCAGAGGACAACCTCTCGCTCTACAATGACTGCTTAGCAGGCTTTACAACCGCTAGAAACAAAACGAAACGAAAGTTTCTCCTTATTCTAAGCATTTTGCTGCAGCCGTTAGCCCAGTGTGGACGAGCACTCCAGAGCACGCAGGCAGGAGCTGTGACTGCACAGCAGCCTGCGCTGTGTCTGAGCATCCATTAACCACACTGGGGACAGGATCCTGGCCTGGACACAGAGCTTTCATGACCCAGAACAGTTGTTTCCATGTAATCTGAAGAAAAGTGTAACTTCCTTGTACTGGGTCAGAGTTGCTCCACATCTCTAAAGATCAAATAGATGCTAAAAGTTAAGAATTTCCACGATGTTTGGGGTCAGGTGGTTTTTGGCATAGCAACATTGCAAAAAAACACATGCTTCTCTTTTACCTATTACTGACCTCCAAACAGTATAAGGATTCTATTTTTTTTTTTTAAAGAGCAGTAAAAAAACCCTTATCTCCTGATTTCCCACAACATCATCTCACAAATCAGCCCAGGAGTGTCCCATGCTAGTACCCTGGCAGGACTGCTGTCCACCCCACAGGGCTTTCATGTCACTCTGCCACGTCAAAACTTCCTCAAAGCTTATTTTGAATAACAAAATCCCCCCTTCCTTTACAAAATGAGAGTAAAGCCACTTTCCCTTCCCTTCAGATCACTGCTGTTTAGGGCAGATGGAGATGCTGGCAAGGGACATACAGCAGAGACCTGGTGAGAAGAAGAGAGGGTGGTTGTGAGGAAGGAAAACATTTCTGTAGGTAACTCATTTTTATCTATGTGTGGGCCTAAGGAAATGAAAGCACAAGAAGAGGAAAGCAAAAAGAGAAGAGAAGAGAAGAGAAGAGAAGAGAAGAGAAGAGAAGAGAAGGGAAGGGAAGGGAAGGGAAGGGAAGGGAA
>JANIJG010006157.1:19205-30339 GCA_024611175.1 Megaceryle torquata
AGAAGAGAAGAGAAGAGAAGAGAAGAGAAGAGAAGAGAAGAGAAGAGAAGAGAAGAGAAGAGAAGAGAAGAGAAGCCAGGGCGTGGGTAATTTACTGCCAGCAGTGCCCCTCTGCCTGCCCCCAGTGCCTCCAGCCAGGGATGCATTCTGTGCAGCGATTCACACCATCAGCCACCAGCTCAACAGAGCAGTCAGTGGAAGTTCACCCTGTGCCAAGCACCTTTGGTCCCTCTCGCCTCTGCCAGACCCCACCCAGCAGCTGAACATTTTCATTCGAATCCCATGTTGCCCAGCTGCTCTTGTTAATGATTATTGAGCTGCAGCCATGTCCCTGAGGTCCTGCTGTGCTGAGCGCTGTGCAGGGGAAGGGGTCTCTGCCACACAGAGCTGACAGCCCCAGCTCCCCAGTGCTAGAGGCTAGAGAAGGCCTCCCCAAAAGAGGGGCTGTTTGACACGAGCGGCTACAGCCCCTAAGCACCGTGCTGCCCAGGGCTCTCCAAAGCTGAGCCCACCCTGCCCTTAAATGAAGGGCTTTGAAGAAATACCTGCCCTTGCTAACACTTCTTTGTCTGATTTCTTCTTGTTAGCGTGTAGCTGGCACCCTTTCAAAAGAGAGAGCAGCTCGGTGGGGTAAATACTGGCTTGCCTGCCTGCCCTGGAGCCACCTTTGAGTAAAGAAAATGAGTAAAGAGAGGGGGGCATAGGCTATGCCACAGACACCCCGTGGTGTGGCAGTCGGGTAAATCAGCACACCTCACATGCCTGCCTCTAAAATAAACTCATTTCCACAACCCCTAGCTCCTGGGTTTGGTGTTTTCCACCAGCACAGGCAAAGCTGGGTGCCCATCCAGCACCCCAGAGAGCAGCGTTCCCAAGCCTTGATTCCCCCTGTCCTGATCCCAGGGCAGACGGCCACAGAGTCCCCAGGTTAGAGAGGTGTGCTGCTTTCCCAGCCTGTGACACCACCTTTTCCCACCTTCCCTGGCCCGCTTGGTGCAGCTGCAGAGGACTGGGAAGCACAGCTGGAAGGGGAGCATTTTGCAGCTGCCAGCGGTGCCGCACACCCCGCTGGGACTCCCCACATTTCCATGACCCCCCAGGCCCTGCGGCTCGCCTCCTGCTAAAGCTGACTCACCCTTCCCCCAGCACTGGTGTCCTGCTGAGTCAGGGTCAGGCCAGGCTGCCCAGAATTGCTGAGTAAAGGTTTCTGGCTGTGGTGGAGGGGCATTTTTTGCTGAGTCACGGTGAAGCAGAGTCCGCATGAGGCTGTTTATGAAGGGGCCATTTCCTGCGCCCGCCCTGAGATTGCAGCTGCTGCTCTTGGCCCCAGTCCCACGTCTCAGGACAACTGGAGAAATCTCCAGAAACAGCCCTGGCTGCCCATAGCCCCTCAGCTGCGTGGCCCTGGGAAAGAGGAGGACACATCTCTCCTGTACCCCAGGGGCAGGGAACCACGCAGGGGGGGTTGGAAACCTTGAGGGAGGGTGGTGTTTGGCTGCCACTCTCTGCAAAACTTGGCTTCCAGCTCCATCTCCTCCCCTGCCCTGAGAAAGGGATGCGAGCTGTGCCGTAAGGTGCTCCTTGCTTCGTTTGCATGGTTTCAAATGCAGGTTTTCACAGTTGGTCCTGCCTCACAGTCAGGGCACACTTTGTTTTACGTGGTTGTGGCACTGAAACAAAGCAGGTGGCACGCACTGAAACATTTGCACAACTGGGATTTTTATTTGCTAACTGCCCAGCTGCCTTGCACACCTCCCTCCTCCTCCCAGAGCAAATCCCCAGTATGGCATGGGGTCAGTCCCCACCAGCACAAGGCTCTAAGGAGCATGGTGGGCTCCAGGCACCCTCCCACAAAATCTGAGCCGATCGTACCCAGAACCTGGAGATCTGGTTCGTGTTTTAGGTTGCTGCCTGACCCTGGGTCTCTGGTCACAAAGCAGGCACATGGCTTACAAGGTGCTTGCTCTGTTCTCTCTCTTCCTCCCTGCTCTGTTCCCACCAGCCCAGACTTCTCTCCTTGCTCACAGCCGTGTGCCGGAGACACCCGTGCGTGGCAGCACGCGTGTATCCACATAGTAACATACGTATTACAATACATATGCCTTACACATGTACTGTAATACATATTTTTATGTATATAAATGTCATACATTTAGGTATTTAGGTGTTTGGGGTTTTTTTAGGTGGTTTTTTTGTTATGGGTATAGTTGGACTCGGTGATCCAGGAGGTCCTTTCCAACCATGAATATTCTGTGATTCTGAAATCTGCATCTCCTATTTTTGTCATGCTGCCTCACGTCTGTCTGAGAAATCTGCCTGCACCTCCAATCCTACCACATCAGCCTCTGGGGTTCCCATATGTGGGGTTTGCCCTGCACAGCCATGATCCACCTATTGGACCCTCCCTGCTGGTACCAGCAGCGACCAGTCCAGAGGACATCTGCACAGCACCTACGCTCCAGTGTTCGCTCCCGACCTCCTTTTTCCACCTGTATCTTTGATCTAGGCTTGAACTGATAAATGCTGACGCAGCAAGCACAGTCAGTTCTTCCAGGGCTAGGCTGGGCTGGGCAATCTCTCTTTAGTAAACAAGAATTAACCTGCAGAGTATCCCTGTACCCTCCAGCATCGACTCCCTCCAGCAAGTCATTTTAAGTGGTTATCGCAACCTTTTGTTTTTGTGGCTTTTTTGTTGAGTTTTGTTTTTTTTTTTCCCTGCCATTACACAGCAAGTCCTGGTTACTGAGTCAGCTTTCTGGGTGCAAACCAGGCAGCTGCATTTTGCTGTATCATGGTCCGAGAGAGCCCATTAACCCCTCCGAGCTGGCAAAGGGGTGCCATGTGGTGACTTCCTCGCCAAGCCAAGCCATGCTGAGCTGCCAGGAGCTGCCTGCCAGAGCCCAGCGTGGAACAGCCCTTCCCACGCACTTTCAGGAGAGCTGACTTTGCACTCCGTGACTGCCTGTGTAACTCGACAGCTCTGACCAGAAATCTATTGGCAGAACAAGCTGTTACGTGTATAAAGAGGAGAAAATGCTGTGCTTCCGTACCCCTGATGAAAACACCAACCCATCAATAACTTTCTGTTGTTGTTAACCATCAGTCTAACCCCTCTCTTGACTAAGCTTTTTCTCAGGGGCTGGGCTGTGCAGACAGAGGCTTTTAAGCCCAGCAGGAACTATTAGAAATACCTTGCCTGAGGCTACTTGATTCATCTTTGCTAGAAATCTCCTGGGCTGTTTCACTGGTGCCCATGCTCATCACCCACAGAGGGATTAGCACTGGCACTGCTCAGCCACCACTTGCTGAAGAGTAGGAGATGACAGGGCTTCTATCAGGCACAGTGGAGACCACAGGTCTGACGCTTTGATGAGGTCCAAGCAAAATCTCCTAGTGACCCGATTGCGAGCTGGCCTCTGCATTCCTGTGACCCACTATACCCAGAGTGAGTTTCTCTGGGGGCCAGTTTGTTCATTCTGCTAAAAACACACACGTCCTTTCCTCCCCATGCACTGCTCTCGAGTGTTGACTTCCCAAGTTCTCTTCTAGAAAGAGACCACGCAGATCTCTGCCAGCACTTTGGTACCCACGGTGCCATGAACCTCCCCACAGCACAGCAGAAGCAGTGCAAGTGCTCACTGCAGAGCACTGCATGGGGCCAGCAATTGCAAAGATGATGACACCCCACTTTCAGTTCTCCTTCCATTCTGCTGCAGGGCATTCGGGCCTTTCCGGAGAACTGAGCCCAGTCTCACAGCTGCTCCATCCCAAGCAGCTAGAGAACAGACAGCACAGATCCGTCACGGGGCACAGATTGCAGAGGTGGCCTGCAGTAGGGAACTTACCTATTGTGACCAGCCCAGAAGGTCGGGATCTAAAATCCAGAAGGAGGTACATTGGCTCCATGTCCTGGGGCAGTGTGCTTACAAGACAGGACTTCTTCCAGGGAAGAAGTATCCTGCCTGGAATGGTAGTGACACGACTAGACACGCGCTCTCTCTTCCCCCAGCTCTCACATCTACAGCTACCTCAACCCTGGATGAAAAGGAAGGAGGAGGACCTTTTGGATACGTGTTTTTGAGCGCCTGCAAGCATGCAGCCTCTTGGAAGAAGGCAGGCAAGGGACAAAAGCACTGGCCTGAAAGCAAACAGAACGTTCTTGGGGAGGACCTGGGTGCATTACCAGAGCTGCAGAACAGACAGGAAAGGAGGGACAGGGCTTGGGGATTTTAGTTGTTGCTGTGGTTTGGTTTTTGTTTTGTTTTGTTGTGTTTTGTTTTGTTATGACTTCGTATTCATAAAATAAATAATGTTATTACTTTTCATATTCTCATATACTTCCTACTTTCCTCCTTCCTGAACCTCACAGGTTCAGCCTGTGCTCTAGAAAACTTCACAAGGAACTTCATAAGGAGCTATGCCAGAGGGAAACACTATTTTTTGGCCATCCCTGTGGCAAAGTGGCATCAATGACTTCAGGATGGACTGGCCATGCAGTGCTCCCATGTGTTCCCATGGGCTCCTCACAGGAGCCCCCTCTCAGGGGACGCTTGGGGCTTTGTTGTGGTTGCTTCAAAGATTCAGATAACCTGATACATTTATTCTACCTTACAGAAAAACAAGCAAGGCAGCAGCAGGCTGTCTGCAATCGCATGGGGATAGGAGTGGAACGTGACATGCACTGTTGCTTTAAAAGACAAAAGCAAGACAGGAAAAGTCTGGCTGAGTCAGGGTGGAAGCGCTGAGTAATCCTTCCCGAGCTCTGCACCACGCGCCAGATGTCTGCCCAAGTCAAAAACCAAGCGTGGAAGCACAGTTCCTCCACGACAGCTTTCTAACCCAGGGCACCAGACCAGGCTGCGGCCAGGTGCCGGTGCAGCGACAGAGACACGTGAGGCACGCAGCCTGCACGGCAGCATCCACCAGCAAACCTGAGAGAGCAGTGGACTTGCTGGAGGGGAGGACAGAAGTTGCTACAGTCCTTGTCCCTCCTCCCCAGGCTCTGCATCCCTACCACCTGTGTGACTGCAGCGTGGGGCTTTCTCGCAGCCACGACAGCGGGGGAATGGTGGCTTTAAGTGCCCTGCTCTTTGGGTGGAGCACAAAAGGTGTGCTTTCCCAAGTACAGCTGGCCAACGCATCGGCCATCCTGGCTAGCCCTGCTCCCAGTACAGCTACGCTTGGAAAAGAAGGGCCTTGCTTCATCTGCTGGCTGCCTTGTTGACCGCTTCACCAGACAAAACAGCAGAGCAGCCAGCTGCTGGCAGAAGCATCTCCCTTTTCCCAAACCAGAGAAATACTCTGCTTTGGAAAGCAGGCTTCCTCTGTTTCCCCCCAAGTTTTGTATGACATCTTTTCAGTCCACCAGCTACCCCAGCCCTCTGGGTGCCGGGGAGATGGAGAGCTATTCCCCTAGACTGCCCCGCACGCGGCTGTGGTAACACCAGGGCCCAGTTGCCACACAGATCAGATGGTATCAGATGTATTTTTTCCACGCACAGGAGAGCACAGAAAGGATTTTGCTGTGCAGCAGTGCAGGCTGCTGGCTCGGCCCAAAGTGACAGGGTTTATTCCCCAGTGCCCAGCACTGTGCAAGGGCAGTTCTGGCACATGCTGGTGTGTGCCTGTGCCACAGCAGTCGGATTACCTCGGGGAACGTACCCCAGAATCCCTGCTGTGCCCCTTGCTGTGCTCCTAACCCGCAGTGCTGAGCTCCCTGTCCCATGGCTCACAAGTTCTGTGTTACCCAAAACACCCTCTGAAGAAGTCCACAGTCACAAGAAATGAAGGGGTTTTACCCACGTTGTGCTAGAGCAGATGAGGGCGGGTGCTGTATTATTTCCCCAGGCACTGTGTGGCCAGGACGCAGACTGGAATGCAGGGAGAAGAGGCTGCCCACCCTGCCCCAGGCACTAGCACTGTAAATCCACCCTCCTTGTCCAGCGCTGCTGCCCCCAGCACAACGGGCACCTGAGCTCTGCGTGCCATGGGCACTGTGCTGAAAGGGTTACGGAGCTGGGCACCCTCAAAGGAGAAGTTTCTGGACATCCTCTTGTTTGTGCTTAGTTATCAAGATGAATCAGGTGACTTCCTTCTGGTCCCTTGGGGCTGCAGGCGAGGGGAGGAGAGGAGAGGGCGACTGCCACGCTGGGAAGGGAAGTGCAGTTGTGTTGCAAGAAGTTTGTACTCACACTGAGGTCAGCGGTTTGGCTGCTCACGTGGCCTGGCAGTATAAAGCTGGATGCGGGAACCAAGCTGCTCAGCTCAGAGCTTCACTGTCCCGGGAGCAGAAGGGAAGGAGGGAAACACGAGCGAGTGAAAACAACAGGAAAGTGCAGAAGTGAAACGACTGGAGAAACATGGAAACTTCCCAGGCAAACAGCTCTGAAAGGTGAGAGCAGGATGGGAATGAGAGGGAAAAATGTTTCCAGGAGGCGATTGCGTTTCTCCCCTTGCTTTTAAAAGGCATGCTGGTCCTCGTCCCGCTGCGCAGGGAACGGCATGCTCCTGCTGCTTTCCCCTCTGGATGGAGTTTGTCAGGCTTCCCAGCTTGGGGCAGCATTTGGGATGCTGGTGCCCCCTCGTTCTCCCCGCGGCTCTCGGGAATGCTCTGCTTCTTCTTCTGCCGTCCCAGGTCCCCCCCCTTCTTTCCTAGAGAGCTAAAATCCACTTTGCCAGCAGAGAGGGACTGACATCTGGTTTGCTGCTCTTCCTCAGCATGTCCAAGGACCTGTCTGAGCTCATGAAGGAAGCCACCAAGGAGGTGCACGAGCAGGCGGAGAACACGCCGTTCATGAGGAACTTCCAGAAGGGGCAGGTGTCACTCCAAGAGTTTAAGGTACTTTGTAGCAGCACTTGCTTGGGGGTGGGATTTCCTCCCCACTGTCAGATCAGATGGGCTGTGCAGGGACGGAGGGGGGGAAGAGGGGGCAGCGAAAGGAAGGAGGTCCTTCGCATTACACCTCTCTGGAGTCAGCACCTCCTGGGCAAAACATGCTCCTCATCAAACTCCAGCGCTCTCTTAAGACCTCAGCAGCTCCTCTGGCAAAAGCTGGGGCAGGACTGTTCATATCAGAACAAGCAGCTGAGCTGAAGAGGGATAAAAAGACAAAGAGGTTGATGGGATTCATGTAGCTGCTTTTCTCTTTCATCGTAAATGCCTGCGTGTTAATTTACTGGCAGTGATAGTGAATGGAGGTGTGACTGTGTGCAGGGGGGCTGATGATGCCAAAAAGAGGGAGAATATTCAGTGACAACACTAAGCAGCTACAGCTGGAAATAACGATGGAATAGTGAGAAAGTGAGGCTGTGGGATCATCTCTGGCACTGAACTTTGCTTTGGGGTTACACCAGAGCTAAGATCACGAACAACAGTAACTCAAAACCAGACCGAGTCTGAGCAAGCCACGTCTGCTCAGCAGGTAGAAGCGTGTTGCTTTTCTTAAGATAAAAGAGAATCTTATGCAGACCTGTGTCCAACCCGGCTAGATGCGTGATTCCTGGGATCTGAGCCACATAACAAAGCCATGAGCAAAGCCAAAGCATGCACCTGGGACAGAAATTCCTGGGAGGCTATAGGATGTGACGCATGGGCTCGCAAATAACAGCTAGTGATCCAACCCGTGGTTTAATTACGTTGTTGTTGAAACGTTCTTTGGCAAATAAATCCATAAGAGTAGGAAAAAGACTAATTTCTGATGGGTCACATTCAGGATACGTAGTCAAGCATAAACATCATCTCAGGTGATGGCTTCCTGCTGTTAGAAATGTGGCACAGGTTATGCAGTGAACTTTGAGGCAGGCTGGCAGTAATGTAAAAAGTCAGGACTTCAGGAATACAGCTCAGTTTCTTAAAAGCTATTTATGTGCTCTTGGGGGGAGTGAGACATGACACGGGTTTCCAGAAGTAACAGCAGTTTTCAAAGCCACGTTTCCCATTAAACCACTACCTGCCTCTGAAAACTACGAGTCAAGTTATAGTTTCTTGTTAGGCAATCTACACGTATTTTGTTTCCTTTCCAGTAAACTGGATAACAGGTTTTTGTTTAAAACCCCCTGGTTTTGTTTGCTCTCTTGGCAATCCTATATATATGCCCTGACACGTGACTCCCCAGAACATGAGTATTTGTTCCCATCACCAACCTGCTGCCCGGGTGCTTATCAAAGTCCTATTTGCTGGCACAGTGGGGAAAAGTCGAAAAGGCAACTCTTGTACTGCAGAACTGATAGCTTGGAGAATCAAGTGCTTTCTCTCCTGCCACCAGCCTAATCTCCCCTGCCCCAGCCTGACGCACCTGCACTGCAATACCTTCATGTCTTTGCTGGTGATAAGGGATTCCAGTGTAAGGAAGGGGTGGTGTAGGTGTAAATATGAATGCAGCATCTGAAATTAGAATTCCCGGGAAGGAAAGAACACAGCTAGATTGTCTTACACCACGTGGAAAAGCTGGCAGATGAAGAAAGTATCGCGTAAGCTGGGAAAAACAACAATAACAATGTCTTCCAAATAGAGAGAACACACAGCCTTGCAGAGCTCCTTCACAAAGGCATCTTTCAGGGGCAGGCTGTGCTTCCAGCCCCCTTGGATTTTGTCTCCTTGGGGCAACCACGGAGGCAACACCGCTTGCAAGTTTGAATTGAGGAGAGCGGTGGTGCCTCCGTTCCCAGGATGGTGGGATGCTGATAGGATGAACATGCTGAAAACCACACATGGTTGGACTCGAGTCTTAAAGGTCTTTTCCAACCTAAACAATTCTGATTCTAGGAAAAATAAACAGAACGTGCCATTGCCTCACAAGGTGCCACCAAGGGAGGGCACATCTTGAAGCATTCAGATTTGAACAATGCACCCGAAAAATAAACCTTTGGGATTACCCTCTGTGTTGTCTGAGGGAATGAGGAGAATAGACCAGGCGTGATTTAACAGGGCTCCACTTCCCATTACATCAAGCTGCATGACCTTTAACTTGGAGATGAAAGCAGTGGCTTTTAAGGACAGGTAAGGCCAAGATCTGCTGGAAAGGGCTTAGAATCATAGAATGCCTTGGGTTGGAAGTGACTTCTAAAGGTCATCTAGTCCAACCCCTTAGGTCTTACATGATGCTGCTTCAAGCAGAAGGGGAAGGGCTAAACAGTGTCTCAATGCACCTTGCAACTCTGTTTTCCACATGGAAACCTGCAGCACCACAAGATGTGCCTGACTCACACTGGGTGTGCCCATGAGTAACTTTCCTGTTAGTAGGATTTGTCCCCAAAACCTGAAGAAGTCAGACAGATGCACCTGTAGATCATCCTCTTCCTTCTCTTTCAGCTGGTAAC
Source organism: Megaceryle torquata (assembly GCA_024611175.1). Classification (NCBI taxonomy): domain Eukaryota; kingdom Metazoa; phylum Chordata; class Aves; order Coraciiformes; family Cerylidae; genus Megaceryle; species Megaceryle torquata. Next base: position 28,524 of record JANIJG010006157.1, read on the forward strand.
GGCATCCTTGTACTTCATCTACTCTGCTCTGGAGGAAGAGATTGAACGAAACAAGTACAATCCAGTTTATTCCCCTGTGTATTTTCCGGCGGAGCTGCACCGGAGAGCAGCCTTGGAGGAAGACCTGAAGTACTTCTATGGCAGCAACTGGAGGGAAGAGATCCCATGTCCTGAAGCTACTCAGAAATACGTCGAGAGGCTCCACTATGTAGGCAAGAACCACCCAGAGCTCCTGGTGGCCCACGCCTACACTCGCTATTTGGGAGACCTGTCTGGGGGGCAGGTGCTGAAGAAAATTGCCCAGAAGGCCCTCCAGCTGCCCAGCACGGGAGAGGGGCTGGCTTTCTTCACCTTCGATGGAGTCTCCAACGCCACCAAGTTCAAGCAGCTCTATCGCTCTCGCATGAACGCCATTGAGATGGATCTCGCCACTAAGAAAAGAGTCTTGGAGGAGGCCAAGAAAGCATTCCTGTTAAACATACAGGTCAGTAACACTCAGCCACACCTGCCTGCCCACACGCTCTCTAAAACAAGATAATAGCTACAGGGGAAAGGCAAAGCCGGTATTTCTGCTCTGGAGCTTTGGGAAGTTGTGGATTAGGGCAAGCTAGCCAGAGATGGATGGCTACGCTCATCCAAACGAGGAGCTGTAAAAGGCTGGTCTCTGAAAAGCTCTTCTCCCTCCCCTAGGGTTTGAATTCAGTCTCTTTCATGTGCCTTTATTCAGATATGAATGAGGGCTTATACTGGGGGTGGGGATCACCGCCCATCGTCTGTCCTACCTCTGTAGTACAGCTCCACAGGTCCTCTGCTGACTAGAGGCACAGGGACTTGCTTTCCTTCCCATCAGAAGATGGGCAACGGCCTTTGCCTGAGCAGGGAGCTTCAGGCAGAACCTGTAAAGTGAAGAGGAATTTGAAAGACAGGCTCTTGACCCCACATGCTCTGTGCAAAAAGTGCCAGGAGACTTGGACTGAAGGCTTGTGCCTTCCTCTGGTTCCTAAATAAGGAGGCCACACAATGAGACAGTACTCCCTCTCCTCAGGTGTTCGAGGCGCTGCAGAAGCTGGTGTCTGAAGGCCAGGAGAACGGTCACCCCGTGCAGCTGAAGGCTGAGCTTCGCGCCAGGAACGTTAACAAGCCGTATGAACACGGTAAGACACTCCCGAGGGCATGTGTTTGACAGTGCCCCTTGTGATGCTTTTTTCTCCTCCCTTCCTCTGTTCTATTTTGTAAAAGCTGCTGAGAAATGACCACAAGGTGCTTGTCCCATCCGATGGATATCCAGCCATCGGCAGGTAGCGTAAGGAGAGGCACATGTGAGTGCAAAGCTTCTTCCAGACACAGCAGAGCAAGGATGACGTGTGGGCTCTCCAGAAATAGCATCAGTGAGGGAGAGAGACTCCCCTCTCCTCTTAGGTTTCAGCGAGTGTGAGGTTCATTCACCACACCGAGTTTGGACTACTGGGAAAACTAGTCTTGAGTTCACGGAAGCAAAAGTGGCAATCTTGGGCCTGGCAGATCAGCCATGGTGCTGTCATGCTTCTGGACAGACAGCCCTACCAATGGCCTGTTCTTTCAGACTCACTCTCCTTCTGGTCACTTTCCTGCCTTCCAAAAGTATTTACTGACAACACCCCTGAAAGTGTGCTGGGTTTACAGGGAGCATTGCTCTGGATGGGGATGTGTGGCCAGCTGGGCAGTGGGGATGTGTGACCAGCTGGGCAGTGGGGATGTGGAAGTGTCCAGACAAGGAGACTCCACAACCTTCCTGGGTAGCCTGTTTCAGTTCTTTGTCACCCTCACAGTAAAGAAA
>JANIJG010006158.1:0-69906 GCA_024611175.1 Megaceryle torquata
GGGTGGTGGTGTCAGAGAACTTGCTAAAGTAGGAAGTTCACCTCTTGGATTATATGCACACATATCCAAAAGCCCACTATACCAGAGAGTAGAAGCTTAGAGGGGAAGGGTAAGCACAGAGTGAGCCAGCCCCACAAGGAAACCCTCACACACCAAGATAGAAATACAACCCTGTAAACATTTAGATACTTGCTTTTGCCAGTAAGAAAATCTTCTTGACCATTTTTCAGTCAGTCTACAGATAGAAGGAGAGCTCATAATACTGGGTATCTTCATATTCCATATAAACTTTATTGCAGATAAACATTTTATCAAAATCAGGAGAAAAATAAACAGCAGGGCCAGCCAGGCAGTAATTCAGAGGAAAGACAGACAGACAGAAATAGTATGTCACCACTAGTAGAGTCCCAGGCCAAGCCCATCTGACTCACAGCTAAGCAATGCACCTGGGCAATGCCAAACACGCCTGAGATTTAGGATTTATGCAGGTCTAGAAGGAACGTGAGAAAAAAGTGTAAGGAACTCCCCCAAATCACTCATATACTGCATGAGATTTACCAACAAATCATAAGCCTTCAACCCATGGGAAAAGCACTGAAACACTACTTTCATCTTTTGTATGTTCACATCATACAGATGTATTTGTGAAATCGATTGTACAGTAGCCAGAAGCATCCTTCCTATCCTCTTAAGGTTGGGCCACAGAAGGACTGACACCTCTGTTATGCCCATACTCCCCCTGAATCACATTAAGTCATCTTTGGTTGTAATAGTTTGCACCTTCAGAGCCTGGAGAACTACACATGCATTCTGAACTCTTTGAAACTCAGACTGTCATCTTGCAGCCTGAAAGTGCAACCCACCACGCTTACTCACACAGGCAAACCCTTACTTCCACACGTTGCCCGTGTGAGTTAAGGGAGCTGTATGAAGACAGGCCTGAGTCTTAGATCATGCACAGCCAGAGCTGAGACAGCTTTTAATTTCTCAAGTGTTACAAGGGTGAAGAGAAACATGCCTTTAGTACAGACAAGAAGCAGAAGGTTATAAGCTGTTCTGTTATTCAACTACAATCAACACACATCAGATGTGCGAAGCAGAGTGGCACTTCTCATAACAATTAGCCCAATGGTGATTGCAACTATTGCAATTGCCAGAAACAGCAACAATGGTGAGTCAGAGCTTCTACCGCTGTGCATTGGCAGCTGGTACTCCCAGTGCAAACCGACAGACAGAATTATATGCTCTCAGACTTTTAGCTCTGTGTGGTAGTCAGTCTTCCCTACCCAGGGCCATGGCTTTGCTGGCTTGTCAGGTACACATACCACCAAGCTCTACTGACAGACAGGAAGGATATCCAAGTACATGGTGCTTCCTGGATCTCCCACAGTGAAAGTCATAATCCCACCAGAGTGAATATAAGGACTGTTTATAAATGGGATCTGACTGCCACAGGACAGACAGGAGAGACACGTTATGGATTAAATCCTGCCACTGTTTCTAGTGCCAGCACTAAATATATACTCCATTGGGGATAAGGTTAACCTTCAGGCCTTTTTTTAATCCCTCTCCCAGGTCTCTGCCTCCTAAAGAGGAAAATTCTCTCCTCTTGGGAGATTTTATTAAGGAAAAGATCCACTTTTATGCCTTCCTTTGCTCTCTGAACACCAGCAGGACAGGGAAGAAGGCCAAGGCACACATAAAGAAACCTCTACTCTGTTACTCCATTGCACTTTATGAGTTTCTCATGTTAAAGAATTACTTTTCAGTTCTCTAAATTAATGAATAGCCCCATACTAAGGCCTGGATTTGCAGAAACACAGAACATCCACAGCTTGGGGCAGCTAGTTGAAAATGGTAGTTTTGATAGCCTTGTCAAAACATTTCAGCCCATTACCAAATTTCATTAATGAGCTAGGCCTATAGGTTCTTGTGTCTTGCATTCTGCTTTGGATGAATCAATGATTTTTACCTCCTCCAAAAAATTCCTCTTCCTCCTGCTACCCTCTCCATGTGGAAAGCTCCTTCTTAAAAAGAGTTTTGAATATCAACACCTCACATCAAGTCCTGAACCTGCAGGTGAACCTGGAAATACTTGGACAGAGGTGCTTTGCAGAATGATATGAAAGTGGTCACCAAGAAACAGGTGGTGTTACCAGGAGAGTGCTAGCCCATTTGCTACTTTTCATTCTTTCTATATCCTTCAGCCTCAACATGAAGTTTTCCATCTCCTTCCTCTCCTTCCACTTCCCCACATTAGCAGAGAATTACACATTTCAAGACCAGATGGGCATTTAGTGCAACCATTGATTTCAAAGAAGCTAGTATGACTTGCTAGCTAGTACAATGTGTTTTACACCCTCATTTTAAGTATCTGGCACACCAGGGAGTGCACAGTGCTGGGAATCTGATTCACTAAGACATTGCTTCTGATTTGAGAGAAAGGAACAATGACAACCTTGTGAGAAGATTTTGTTTCTTTGTCTTTCGCTTATGTGCTTTTAACAAAGGGAAGAGCCATTCTCAAACAGTACAAGGCTAACGACTGCTACTGATTTGCATTATTCAACAGGAAGTACACAATTAAATCCTTATGTTCAATTTAGAGTTCACATTAGCATCAGGTTATCATAAAATATAATTATGTGAAGTTGTAAATATGTGCTCATCTTTTCTTTGCTGAAAGCAGAGGGTAACACTAGCATTTCAGAAAAAGGGGCTCAGCTCTCTAAGAAAGCCCAGCAAATCTTCTGCTTAATCAAGTTCCCAGGGCATGTTCCCATGTGGGGGGAGTTGAATCTATAACACCTAACCTGCAAAAGGACTGCAAAAGGCTATCTTTGAGCACTGAGGAACAGTATAATAGTGCCCAATACAACAAATACTGCAACAATACAGGTACTTCCTAAGAAGTGAGTGTGAGGACAAGACAAAGGAGGAGACTTTACAGACCATCCTGGGCAACACAGTGACACCGCTCCTGTTTGAAAACACTGTTGAGACGGACTACTGAAGAGTGAAGGTGAGAGTGAAGCTTTAGCAGCTCACCACATCTGGGTTTTATGGTTCTGGCCAGGCAGCCTCCCTGCCCTCGTCTATCACTCTGATTGCATCTCCTTGCTGTTATCCTCCCTGATAATAAAGCAGCATCTACCTCCCCCTTGTGGCCCACTGCAAAGAGCGGCCCAGCCACACAAGCTGGTCCTCTTGAGGCTCATTCCCTATCAAAGGCCACTGAATCCTATCAGCATTGCCATAAACTGGTTAGGCTCCAAAGAACTGTGCTTGTCAGAGTACATTTCCCTTTGGCTCACCGTCTTCTTGTCACACACTGCCCTGCTCTAGTTATGAAGGGGCAGATAAAGCTGTGTCATGTAATGCTGATGGCTTTAACACAGCATAGTCCTATGTTAATGGTTTTCTATAGGTCTAAATCATTAAAATAAATTGCTACATGGGGTCTTTATTATAAGGCTCCTATCCCAGAATAAATAAAGAGAAGTTCAGAATAAAAGAGTGGAGCTTCATGGAGCAAGCCTCTCCACAGGGAAATCACACCTGAAGTCCAACAAGCGACCCTACTGATTTTCTCAGCATGCTTAGGCAGGGACCACAGACCCAGCCATTGGCGCAGATTGAATTGCTCATCATTCCAGTGTTCATGTCAGGACACCCTGCAAAGCATGCAGGAAGCTGTTGATTGCTATGAAACCATTGGGACTTCTGTTAATTTGCAGCAAGCTTTCTGCTTATTGAGTGCAGAAACAAGACTGGAACAAGAAGTGAAAGAAAAGAGTGTAGATCTGTAATGTCCTCCAATGCCATCACTAGGAAATAGCTCTATTCAGGAATTATTAGAGGGACTATTACAGGACTGAGATGGCTCACTAACCAAAGGTGCTTAAGTCTGAGTCTCCTTTCTCCTCAGGTCTCCTTGTTATTCTATTTGTCCTCTTGTTCAAAAGCAATGCAGCTCTCTCTCCTTCCCCTCCTAATGGTTGTATCCATGTTTGCCTTAGAGAATATAGTCACTGAAAACGAAAAGGAACAGGAAAAGCTTCAGGAATGCTGCTGTCTGTGTTCTAGTGCTGGCCTTATTAAATTAAAAATGAAAGGGTTTTTTCCCCCCCAACCCCATTGCAAAGAGCCTTTAAAGGTAGTCCCACAAAGGCAGATGGATAATGTGGAAGTATATTTTCCTTTCTGTGCTGTCTGAAGCATCATTATGTTTCATAAAATAGTAGATACAGGGTCTTTTTTTTTTTTTTTTTTTTTTTTAGATTTGTAGAGAATTCTGATGCTACATTTTTACCTTGCTTTTCAGTTGTTTTTTTAGCCTATAACTACCTCTGTACAGCTGGCACTACTCCAGATACATAAGCTAGTTTAAAGGCAGCTTAGCCAACATCTATACTACTTTAGCAGTGTTATCGTAAGAAACAGAAGACATTTTTAAATGACCTCCTTGCTTACCAGAGCAGCTATTTATCAAGAGATCCTGAAATTAAATCAGTTGAAGGATCTCCTAAATTAAAAGCTTCAGGAAAGAAAGTAGCAGTAAATACTCTTTTCAGTGCAAATGGACAGTGTTAGGGATAAAGCACCATCCCACACCCAGGAGAACCAAACTACACCTGTCCTTTCTTTTATTTGCAGACACAGATATTCTTGTAAAATTAAGATACAGATGTTCCTAAAGTATGTGATTTTCATGAAGATGGTGTCCCTTAAAAAAACAATGAAACCTTTTCCAAAAGACACCCAAAAATAAAATCTGAGATGAATGCATATGATATTGGAAATACATTTTCTTTTAGATACACAATGGCTAAAGGTCTCCCAGAAGAGACCTGCATTTCATCTAGTCTGTCAGCCAACATTTTATGTGCAAGAACATGACTCCATATGTGGGACCGAACAGTTTCCATTTTTCCTTTGATAAATTCCTTCTGCCTTTAACCAGGATGAAAATTAAGCATAGGAGTAATTACAGCCACACATAATCATTCTCATAATTACTAACATGTAGAGAGAGAAACCAACCCATGATTTATTAAAACCAAAGCAGAAGAGTCTGTGTTTCAGTTGAATCAGAACTAGCTCAGGTATCATATTTGGACAGCAAGCCTCAAAATTTAGAGACAAAACCCCTGCTACTTATTTTTTGCTAGTTCCTAAATAATCTCCAACAAAAGTCCGCAGACAGCCAGTTGAAATGGATGCTATGCAAAGTTTTCATTTTAACTGCTTTTACAGAATAGGCTGGAATCTTCCCTCTTAATAATGCACCACAGATGGAGCAGTCACTGGTGGTCAGGGGTGCATGGAAACATGGATTCAGCTGGCCTGAGACCTAGAAAGGTTTGGCTCAGGGATCTGACAAATCCTAGGGAGGGTCTTGAGGTTTATAAGCAATTTGTCCAGCCTGCTATCACATGCCAATAACAGAAAGGAACAACACACAAAATAGAAACGTTGCCCCTTAGGATTCAGAACACGTCTACCCATCTCCATGATTTTGAGACGTAGATGAGCGAGCACAGCTAACAAGATGATATAAAGCAAGGAAGCTTCCTCTCCACATGCATCATTTACGCAGCATGTTCCCATCAGTGTGTCACTGCAGATTCTATACAGTCAGAGCTTGTAAGCACCTCCTCATGAGAGGATCCATCTCCTAATAATAACTAATAAAACTCCTGAAGACCATCTCCCATTACCAACCAGGCTGCTAAATCCAGACCTGACCATAGGATTTAAGTGCTTTCCACCTAAACAGTAATAGCAAAGACTTCATGAGATGCATCTCCCACCTTTCTTTTGAGGATAAAAACTTTCTGTGAATAAAGTCTTAGCAAAACAGAGTATAAAAACCGGCCCCTAATGAATCAATGGGAGTTTTGCCACCAGCTTGCACTGAAGAACTGCCAGGATCTCATTTCTATTGCCTGACTCCAAGCACACTGAAATCAGTGGGAGCCCTCCTGCTTATTCCAGCGTGTACAGCCTGAAGTCCCCAACAATTTGCTTTGTATTAATTGCCCAGTAGAGGCATGATTGAGTTCACCTCTGAACAGCATGCCATAAACTGCAGAAGTCCGATTCTTCTAGCAAATTTCTCCAAGGCTATTTAAAGAATGTAATCTGATTTTGTTGTTGTCACAAATTTCAGAAAATAAGAGAGCCTAATAAATACTGTATTTAAAATCCATATTTTCCCATCACCATAAGAAACACTGAAAAACAATAGTTCTTCAATATCTTTGGTTAAGAAAAATGAGACCTTTTTTCTTCTTTCTTTTTATTCAGGTCATTAAAGTATATTAAACTGATCTGATTTGTTGGGCCAAATTCCAGAAAGCACTTCTTATTTCAATTGCTTTAAAATTTTCTCAGGAACTGAATATTTAATATAGTTGAAAATATTTTTGTGTGTGTGACATTTTCTACTCTCTTGATGCCTTCAGTGTAAGTTTACTAATCATTTTATAGTCTTTTATAACTAAGACATTGGGCATTTGTAAATTCTGCAAGCTTAATGCACCAAAGCCTTGATTCAGAAAATCTTTCAGTAAACAACTTCAAGCAAACCCTTATATTAAAATATATACTTAAAGAATTCTCATAGATAAGAAAATTCTTTTCTTACTTAGCTCTTCATGAGATGAAGTCTTGCTGTAGATGTCAATGGATGTTTTGAGAAAACTGCACCAAATGTCCATTTTTCACTCACAGTTTGGTTTCTGAGTGAAAATTGAAAAAAGTTGAAGGAATAGTTAGGCAGAATCCTCCTGACCACCTATAGCATTGCCTACAGACCCACTAGCAGGAAGAAAACCCAGTAGTATTTTAATCAGTTATATGATTAAATATGCAAAGCAGACATTCTCATAAATTCAGTAATGAATGGCAAAATGGATGATAAGAGAGCCTAGACACCAGTCTATTTTTCTATTACTCCAGCTTTTCTTTTTAAAACAGATAGGACAGACTAACTGATTAAAATCCCTTTAATTTCCTCTTCTTTTAATGTCAATTAAACTTCTCTAACATGAAGTGAACATGGGGAAAGGCACAAAGCAACAATGCAATACTAATTACCTAGCAAGGGAACAAGATGATAATGATTAACCATGAAATTTTTTATCTAGAATAAAAAGATTTTGAATGAAGGAAAATTTTGTTTGGCCTGTATGTGTGTTACTTATTGATACAGACTGAAGGAGTCGTGCCCCAGCCACCCTGGGTGCAGAGATGCTGTTCTGGTACTGTTGCACAATTCCAGCTTTTCACAAACCAGAATTCCTATTTTCTGGTTGGTTGTGCATTTGATCTGCATAATCACTCCACAGCTATGCAGAGCTCCATGCTCTGAGCAGCTGACAGCAACATTTAATCCAAGGTCAGGGATTTCCTTTAATTATTGTATTTTCTTTTTTTCAATCGGCCATGAACTCTTCATGGCTCTCTGCTCTCCCTGCTGGAACAGATATGTTTCCCAGGCTTACTTAAAACAAAATCTAAAAGCCCTATGACAACCCTGGGCAAATACTCTTCAGCAAATGACCCTAACTGTCCAAAGGGTGCACAGGAGAAGTCAATGCATATAGAAGTAGGAAGACTCTAGCCAAACAGCTTTCCCATGGATATCCTTCCTGCCTAATCTACCTACATTCCCCAGTTACAGGCCTTATGAAGCTGACCAAGGGCCAGGCTGCTTGCTGTTGCAAAAGTTACTAAAGTGAAGAGGAACACTCTAAGGTTTCCCTTTCATTCTCTCCTCTAAAGCAGTCCTTAATAGAGAAAAGCACTTGAGTGGTTCCTATTCTAGAAGCAAACCTTCTCTGAAACTCACAGATTATAGAGTTCTTCCTTGAGAGCCGTTCTCCTCCAATAGCAGCCAGGAGACTTCCCACAGCAAATGGATAACATCTCATCATACCTTCCTCATTGCTGTGCTACTATACCCACCTTTGTCACTGGCAGGGTTCTCGCCTGACAGGTGTCAGCAGATGGGTCCTAGAGGGAGGTCAGTGCATTTCCTCCCATGTGGGCTCCCATTTGGAGACCCCCAACACAGCCATAGATGGGTGTTGTAAGAAGCAGCTTCTCCCTTGTGCTCTATGTAGAAATCGTCAGAGCTCCTGCAGAGGGGCATCATGCTGGGACAGGCAAAAGGAGGAAGTTTTCTCTCTTGGACTTTATTCAACCCAGGATAAGCTTATTATTTCCTCAACAGGAAGCCCCTTCCAGATATCATTATAATAATGCACATCTCCATGGGTACATAGCTTCCTTTATAAGAAGTCACCCATGAAAAAGCAAGAAAAACTCACAGTAGAGAAATCACTGAGCTCTCTTATTTTTGTTTCAATCTCAGTGAATAGGAATTCACTTCATGTTTTAGGAGTCATTAGGAGCCTAAAGACTGTAGCAGCTTTTAAAAAATTGGCCACTTAAATCCGAGTTGCAGGACATTACTGGTGAGACTGAGAAAAGATGACCCTGCATAAGAATGAGCAAGTCCCTTCACAGAGTTAACCATGCAGCAAGCATAACACAGCAAACCAAAAAGGTCCACTTTGCAATCATAGCTCATGGGGCAATGCACTCAGTCTGTCCAAGATCCCCCACATTTCTCCAGCTGGCAGGGATCCCAGTACTGGAAGCAGGTGGTGTTTCAGTACTCCACAGGGCAGTGAACACATGTTCAGCTAAGATGGGTAGCTGAGGTGACCTGAAGCCATCATCTTTCTTTTTTTTCTCCAAAACCAATGCAAGAGAAGAAATAGCTGTGCATAACATAAACGAACTCAAAATCTACTTAAATTTGCACTGGCTCCTACAGAATCAGAAGGTCAATAAATCTGCTAGGGAAAGAAAGCCAATAGTCCAAGAGAATCCACACCTCCAGATGATGGATTTTTAAAACACCTCCAGAACCATTTCCCCACTCTGTTCTTGCACTAAACTCTAGATTTCTTGATTTGAGAGAGCAAATCCAATCATTTTTCAAGCTCTAATTAACTTAGCCCATCTTATAATACATAATAAATACTCTCTTACTGCAGCTTTTCTAAACAGATATTACAAGTACAGGCACTTTGAAGTGGGAACCCTGTAAAGAACTAAAGGAACAGGATGTAAAATAATGGCAGCAGTTTCACATACACTTTAACTTGGCTTATGCTAGGACAGGCACCAGAAGAGGCAGTCCTGCCCTCCCTCCAGGTTCCAGTTGTTTCTTACCAGCTCCACTCCTTCATCCCTGCTGACAAGTATCTGTGTGGCCACGTGGGGGATCGGATCGGGGACTTATCTGAACAAAAACAATGTAGTAGACCAAAGTGGGTGATTCTGGAATAGGAAAAAATAGCCAGGGGCAAAAGGAGGGTCGAACTGCTGCTCTTGGCAGTACTGACTGCTTGTACTGGCTCCAAGTGCATGGGAAAGGACACTTACTATCCTTTAGACAATTAATGGCATTGTTACAGAAATGCTAGCTCCTGGGCAAAACCCTCTGTCCTGACTGTTCCCCCACCGAATTAGTGCAACACAGTAACTCACTGAAAGCTGTTCTGAACTATGCAGGTTCTTGAATGGTGTAAACCCTACGCTGCATTCAAGACCAGAAAGCGATGACAAGGATGAAGGCAGTACATCACAAGGACTATTCTTTAATTAAGGTCAGTAAAAAACCCTTTTAGCTGAAGGAAACAGATGAGCTTTGTTTTTACATGTGTATGTAGGGCTGGGTGCCATACAGGAAACTGGGTGGGCTGCAGAGTTCCTACTGCGTCACAAGAGCAGGAACTAATGTGGTGGTTAAAGCCTCTCTGCTCAGCCTGTTTGCTAATTCACGTGACCTAGCTACACACTTCCAGAGTGCTAAAGCAGAGATCTGAGCAAATGAAAGATCAGCTTCCAACAAAAGCCTGAGCAGAATTAATGAGGGCTTTGATCCTAAAATTGTATCCATGCAAACGTGCTCCATCCATGCCCAGAGGTCTCTTATGCACAAAAGCAGTTGGACTTTCACCACAGGCAACCACTACAAGAGCTTGGGCTTCATCCAAATAGCCATCAGGAATCTCTATGGGTATATGCTAGTGAAAGAGTGTTTCTCATCTTTATTGATACATTAAGGTTAGTTTCTCAAGCCAGGCAGGAATCATAATACCAAGTTTTCCAATCCCTTTAAAGAAGGGAATGTGAAAAACAATATGCACAGAACTGCACCAAGGAGACAAGGCAAGGAGAGAGGTTTGTTTATCTTGATTTCTCTATTTTTCTCTTATTTGGCTAAACCTATATTAAGTATTGTCTAGTTACCATCCATTCTCTTCAGATTTTGAATTCAAATATTTCCAGCAGACTGGGTTCAACAGATTTCAATGGATCCTATTGGGATACGGAGGTGTCAAATTCCAACAATTTAGAAAATAACTTTATCTGAACCTGTGCATCTTTAAATGTGAGGACTAACTTTCAAAAAAAAAAACCAAAACAAAACAAAAACACCACAAAAAAAACCCCACCAAACAAACAAAAAAAACCCACACAACCAAACAAAAAATAAAACAACAAAATTACAAGACAGAGCTTTCAGGGGCTATATGCAACTCATTCAAACACAAGGCAGCAGTAGAAATGGATGGGAAAAGAAAAAAATGGGGCAAAGAAATTACTTAAGCACCATGTTTAAATTTTGGGAACATCAATGGTATGATGCCTATAAATAACATAACTGTGTTTCTTTAATGCTACTTTAGACCTGTCTACAGTGTCTCTGGAATTTGAATGACATGATATCATCAAAGGAAACCACTCCAATTTGTTCCCTAGTTAGTCGCTTCAGAAAACTTAGAATATAATATATTTTTCAGTAAAATGGTCAGAGTAAACATTTTAGTGAACTCAGCCTCATTTATCTTTTAATTCATTCTAAGGAAAAAATAATTGTTTGCTGGTTTTCATATCAGTTAAGACTTTTATTGTCAAAAAGTTCTTTTACACATATGCAAATACACCTGGATTTTTACTCTAGTGTATTGTTACAATATTCAAGTCAATAATAAAGGAAACACTATTATAAAAGCAAGATACCTTGGTGCCTGGAAAGCCTTTTGCTTTGTTTTTGACAATTAGAATTCAGCAAATAAAAAGAAGCTGTTACACACTATTATAGTGTGATAGTGTGTCATTTACCAAAGGAAATCACTGCCACTGGGTCTCTCACTGGCTCTGTACCCCTGAAAGAGAGAGAAACTGTGCAGGGGCACAGCACTGGCTGCCATGGGACTCTACCACAAGGCACCTCCCAGCCTCAGCAGATGACGTGCTGCTAAGGGTACACACGGTCACACGGCCACTGCACCTGCATTCCCATGGTCTGGAGTGTGAAGGACTGGTATCAGGGCTTCCCTTGGACATGCAGACACAGCCACCTCAGTGAGAAATGATAGTGCAGCCTTAAACTGTCTATAATACTACTTAGAAAGCCTGTTATGGTTTCAGATAGAAGAAAATTGGTTTTGTTTACTGGAAAGAATCACATTCCAAACTCTGGAATATGGATTGAATGCTTACAGATACAAAGAATTTCCCCAGAATTTCTTCTTACAGGATAACCAGAAATTGTTTTCTTCCACATCCCACTACCACACCAAATATTGCTCACTACAGAGTAGCCTCCTGCTCTGCTTACAGCTCAAGGGGAAAGAAAAGCCAAACCAACACACACAAAAACCAGACTCCTTTTGCTACACTGCAAACACAAACCTGTGCTTGGGAAAGAGCAGTGCTCATCCTTCTAAGATTTGCACAGCTATAGTTAAAAAAAAAAATACATCTCTGTACAACTGTATCTTCCTTCTCATTGCTCAGAAACTACTATGGATATACAATATGGGTCTTAGCCAAAGTGCAGAAAAAGATACAGGAAAGAAACAGAAATTATGCTATCTGCAGAAAGTATTTGCATTGCTCCAACACCAAACTTGGCTAGTAACGATTACCCACAAACTCTTCTAAAGGAGTGTTTTCTGCCCTTTCCCTCATAACTTGCATTACAGAAGACATATTTCTTTGATGGCATTAGTGATAAAGAAATAGCAGCCTGATGCTACATACTGGGTGAGAAGAATAGGCCAGCTCTTCAAGGGGCTGACACAATATTACTGAATGCTTTTGGGTCACTTCAAAGACAGGCCAGTTGGGGCTAACTTAAAGTTTTGTTATCCGAATACATTTGTTATCAGTTTCTATCCTTTCCTCTCAAGTATCTTCATTCACTGCTTGTCTTGGAACACCAGCAATGCAGAGCAGGACTGCATGAAGAAGGCATTTATAAAACAAACCTTACAAGTGATAATCAAGGGATACAACATTGTGCTGCCCAGGACTGCAGGTTGTATTATAAAGGATCTATAAGACATAAGGGACAAGTGTTGGCTCTCCCTCTCTTATTGCATGGGCTGATGGCACCTGGAGACCACCAAGGACTTTTAGATCTCTTTGGTTTATACACACCACCATTTAAAAACAAAGACAAAAAACAAACAAACAAAAAAAACAACAACAACAAAGAAAAGAGCAAACAATCTTTTTGCAATGGACTGAATTCCTTGGTGCCTTCTAGAATCTGAAAGCACAGTGAAGAGCAAAGAGTTAGATGGAATCAGCAGGCAGTTAGAGAAGGTAAGGACTCTCACCTTTTCTGAACTCTAAAAACAAGTTCTATCATACACAGCTCTTCCTAGTGCTCTGTGTGTTGTCTTCCTCCAAGAATGACAACCTTACAACCACATGAGCAGCAGACAGATGGCTTATCCAGATAGGTTCTCATCTCCACTTGTAAGAATTCTCCCAGCACAGACTAAAGGACATGTTCAACATTCATTCACATCAGTGAAACTTCATTGATTTTGGGCGAGTGGAGAAATTTGTTCATATAACAACTTTACACCCAAGTTCAAGGCGACTATAAATAGACTGCCTGGGTATCTGATTAATGGTAGGCACCATCTGATCTTAATTAAGAGTCAATCTGTTAACTCTATGTATTGAGAGGCTTACTTCCTTCCCTTGGTTTGACATATGCACCATATGGTTCATTTTCCAACTGGGAAACCTGCTCTATAAACTGATAGCTGTTCTCCCAGGTGAAATACCGTGTTTACTACTCTGTGACATAACACAGCTAAATTACTTACATGATCAAACACTGAATATGGAGAAAGCTTTCCATTTATTTTCAGGTATACACAGTCTATTTTATCAATTTCACATTATCTTTTTCAGCAGGCAATTGAATCTGTTAACTTGCTCACCAATGTTCATAACCAGAGACAGAATACAAAGTTTCCCCACCTCCTTCATTTCTAATACTAAAACACAGGTATACAAGCTCAGGATTGAATTAAGTCTTGAAAGTCACTGTGTTCCCAAGTTCTCATTGCTGATGAGATGAAAACAGAAGGCTTATGAAACATCCTCATTATTTTTTCTTGCTGAATACAAGGCACTGTCTCATTTTAGGCATCCATATTTAGTCCCTCCCTCCCAGCACTGGAGACAGGTTGTTTCCTGTAAAGGACAGCCTGGAACTAATTTCTATTGACTTCACAGTACTGACATTAAATGGATAAAGTTAGATTGCTACCTGAGTCAGTCCTCCTCTTGCTTACCAAATAAATTACATCTGTGTGAACTCTGATATGTTTCTTTAAATAACTGAACTTATTTAAAAGAACAAAAGATTTCCAAAGGGATCAAAGTTGCTGAAGTAACTGTCCAGTGATTTAAAATGTCAGTGCTGCCCCAAACGTGAATCCATCCCAGAGCTGCTGAATGTTTGAAATTCAAAATGATAATACAATTTCTAAACTTTAATAAGTTTACAAAATGACAAAACTCTCTTACCTTCCCCCATTTCACAGTATCACAGGGTGTCAGGGGTTGAAAGGGGCCTTCGAGATCTTCAAGTCCAATCCCCCTGCCAGAGCAGGATCATATCTAAAGGTATTTGTGTATACATACACATGTGAAAGAATGAACTTTTAAACATCTCTCAACACTGAATTCTACACACTGAAAGGAGAAATGGAAACACTGCTTCCAGAACAATGTACTTATCTGTTTTTCTGATCACTGCTACCATGATTCCTGCACTAGAAATATCCATTCTGGCTAGGGCAGATATAAATTCCATCTTAATCTCTGTACTAGTACTGTTACCAAGATTGTTAATTGGCAAGTAATTTGCAATATGGATGTTTCTCTCCAGAAACTGCATGGAAACAGTAAAACATTTAATTCAAGCTAATGAACACTTGTTCAAGTACAATAATTTTGGCTACTTACCGAAGTATTACTATTCTCTCTTCCCTGTCTAGCATGAAGGGAGAGAGACTGCAGCCAGCATTTGCCAGATGAACTGTGTTATTTTGCATTACTGATGGGTTTTGCGTTCAAACGCTAAACTGTGCGCGGTGACATTTGCTATCATGGTCTTTTGCATTAAACTGAGCTCTGAAGAAATCAGCTCAGCAGTAGCATTTGGAAGAGGGTAAGTTGCACAGAGAACGAAGACACAAATTACAGCTGAAAAGCTCTTATCTCTAAGTACCTGTCTGTATCTGCAAAGCTGCAGAATAGTTGACCAAGAGCAGCAAGAACTCTTTCACCAGCTGACTCAAAAGAGGAGACACCAGGATATCTTAACTATAAACCATGGGTTTGTAAATGAGGGAGTGTTGAAGGAAGGAAAAAAATATTTTTGAAGTTCCGCTTTT
Organism: Megaceryle torquata; assembly: GCA_024611175.1. NCBI lineage: Eukaryota > Metazoa > Chordata > Aves > Coraciiformes > Cerylidae > Megaceryle > Megaceryle torquata. Next base: position 14,796 of record JANIJG010006158.1, read on the forward strand.
TGTACAAGCTTCCTGCACTATTTGTAGTTTCATCACTTGTGCTTTTTTAACCATCTTTCCATGATATTCCTTAATTATGCAGCACAGTAATAAAATAGACTGAAAATCAGTTGGAAATCTGCAAAGCAAATAGGCTGTGTACAGCACACGGGGAGAAGGGAATCGGCTCGGTTCACACTATTCAAACAAAAAACATCATTTCCAAGAGCTCTACCACTGTCAGGCTGCAGCATGGCAAGGCTTTCAAGTTAAATCATTACATAATACGATGGTAATGAGTTTCTCAGCAATCATTATGTCTCTGTCAGATGGTAATAAAATGGAGTATTTGTCTCTGTTCCTGGTGCGCTTGGAGAATATGCAGATATGCCAATCCTCATTATATCTTGATAGAAACAAAACCCATTAGCACAGGTGCTATACGTTTTAATGAGGGAGACATGTAGAAACTAATCCAGGTCAATTATAATGAAATGGTTCCACTTAGCTGAAACTGATAAAAATCTAATTATGTCCATATCAATGGACTGTTTCATAGGTGCATGGTGTTCATTTACTCATGGTAGGAGTATATAATGGGCTTTCAACTAAATGACTCTAGGTAATTGGTAGGTAAGGAAGGATGTTTGTATGATAGGTGCTGTTTTTTAAGTGTATATCAATACATAATGGAAAATTAATCCTTCGGGGAAAAATATTTTTAAACAGTTTTGTTTCTTATAGTCATTGAAAAAAGAAAAAGATCTTACTCTGTTGATAAGTTATAATGGAAACAGTTTGCAGCTTCATATGTGTCATTGGCCCTTAAAGGGAAGGGTCATTACTGAAAGCATAATTACAGTTTTCAGGACAATATCAGAGAAACCTAGAGACACCCAGGCATTGCATATTCACTCTTTTCAACTGTACTACAAATAATTTAGCAAGTGGACATATTGTTTCAAACTATTCCACCACACTAATCTTAGCCAGGGCTTGTCCATCCTAAGCCACACCTGGGACAGAGTGGAGGGTGGTTAGCTGTTAAATACAAGACAGCGTGCTCACCCCAGGCAGAGAGGACACAGGCCAAGAAGTTTCTAATGTAGCATCAACCCATTCATGACACTCACCATGTGGTCAGGAAGCCCAAATTTAAACTTCCAATAAGAAATTCAGCCTCTCCTCAGTAGACATCACTGCCACCAGCATAAGGCTTGCCTGGTTATATTTTCATAGGTCTGTCTTCACAAGCCCTGCATTCTGCTGAAGCCATCACCTGCTTAAGACTACAAGGCTGAGGGGATAAATGTCTCCAGTCTAAGCAATGGTCCGCTTGATGTTAGCCTCCAGGAACAGTAATCAGAATATGTTTTGTCTTGAATAGGCCATGTGGAGGAGTGAAATGCCTGCCTATTTTTTTTCTTTTATTATGACTTACATCCTGAAAGGAAATACAAGTTCTGCTATGAGACTACTCCAAATGAACTCCAGATGAAATCTCCAACTGGCCCAACTTCCCACTGACTTCAGTAGATACTTTGAACAGGCACAATGAATGAGCCTACGCTTGAAAATGTATTCACATATGGCTCCCCATTTCTTCCTAATTCAGTGAAAGCAATGGAACTGCTTCCTTGTTATACATGTGTGTAAGCATTTTTCCAGATCACAGCCATAAAGCACTAGATAAAATTAGTTGTAGAAATCATATCTTTGACAGTTGTCTGTACTAGATGAATCATGGAGTTATTTTATTCCAGGTATCTGTTTGTGTACTACTTTTACCTGTTTTAATCCTCCTTTGCTTCTTTTTGTCTAAAATCAAATTGTTTTAAATTTGTATTTTCAGCTTTTCTACCAGCTATGCTTTGGAGAGTTACAATGTTAAAAAAAATTTTATTTTTTTTTTTCCATTAAGCCTACAAACTTATGCCTGATACCAACTGGCACTAGATGTGTTTCTGCCATTTGTATAGCCTCTAAATATATAACCCCTTTCCTTCTGCAGCATAACTAGCAGTTTTATACTAAGAGACCCTCCAAGTTTCTCCAGGCACACTATGTACTATTTCACTAAAGGATAATGATGGGACAGATAATTGCAATCAAGTTTACTTATTTCTTTGGAAATGGGTTATTTAAAAGTCAAATCTGCATTAAAAATAATAATTGTTGGAGTAATAAAAATTCTCTTTTGCAAAAGGGAGTTTGCTAAACAAGGATTTAAAAGTAATTTTTTCAAAGTGGCTACAAATAATAGTTTCCAGGAAGCATATTTATCTTCTCTCATGTATGAGGATTCTTGCTGTCTCACACTAAAATCATAGAGCTTGATTTTAAAAAACTTGCCTTCATCTCAGAAGACCCATCCTCTCTTCACCTCAGCAGGTGGACTCACAGCTTAATGTGGAACCAACTTGAAGATACCCCAAAGCAGTTCTATGCCAGCTGTACAACCAAACAGAGCAGTGAGATACAAGTACTGTGTGCAAAACAGTAAACAGCCTGGGCACACTGTTTTTAGCCCTTTCCTTTCATGCTGAATTCATTCAGCAATAGCACATAATCCTATATGTGCTCTGCTTCATGTTCAAGGAGACACAAAGTTATTGGGGGGCTATTGGAGTTATTGGGGAGTTATTGGGAGGTTTAGCTGCACTCCTTTCACAGTACCCTGACACATTCCCAGCAATTTGCACATTCTCAGCAGCAGAGTTGGTCTCAGCACATCAAACATGAAAACTGCAGAGAAGCTGAGCTACTGTGGTGGGGAATCTAACCTGGGTCTTTTCACATGATGCAACAAGAGACCAAGAATAGTAGAGTAGAAAGACTGAGGGGAATAACCACAATACTGAGTGATTCAACAGGAGAGACAGCATCTAAATGGTTGCGCTATTTGCAGCCAAAGACAAACCTCTCGGGTTCCCCAGACCATGGGGAGTTCCAATCCTACTCTTAGAAAACAACTCTGACCACGAACTTGTCATGGAACACCTCTGACCCAAATCCTTCTTGCTTTCAAGTGCTATATGGGGGACATATTACAAGGGCCACAGGGCAATTAAATCTTAGTTGTGCTGAATGTGGACATGCTACCATTTGGGTGTCTATCAAACAATAATCACATGTCAATAAAAAAAATATGAAAATCACAATATACATTAAACAATTTTCTCTCTCCTCTGAAATATTAACCTTCATTTGCTCAGCAGTAATCACAGTAGCAATGATCCATCCTCTTTCTGTGTCTCTGTCTTTCATCTTCCTAAACTGCCAGAAAAATAAAAAGCAGGCTTTTTGCACCAGTAGAACAGGTAGACAAATTCCTGCTGTAATACAAACATGAAAAAAAATTGTTGTATAAAACTTTATGTTGTCTACAGGAAAAAGAGGTAGAGGTGAGAGGAAGATGAAGCCATGTTTGCTGGTTATATATGCTCGTTTGTTGCTTCTATATGATCTCAAATTAACAAGAGATAATCTACGGATGGTCTACTGGTTTGCAATTTAAAATCGGATCTGGGGCTTTGCATGTCACTGAGATTAGTTCACATCATTACAGAATACCCAATAGCCTTTGCAGAGCCAGATCTGTAGTGGCAATCTTAATGCAACACTGATAAATAACTCATATATAGATTTCAACAATTAGTGAAGAGTCTTACAGATTTACTCAATGCCTTATTTTCTCCAATCCAGCCAGGCCATGTACATATTGTGAGAGGCTCTTGTCTTTTTCACATTATTTATTTTAAAGGAGCTTATTTAGAAGTTATCAACAATCCATACACACTTATTCACCAGTGTAATTGTCTGGAAACTTTTCAGCCTTTCTGGTGTGACATCCTCACCTTGAAAAGGACATTTGCATGGTGAGTTGAAAACAATTTTAAAACTCAAGGCTGAGAACACCTTAGGATTGCTATTACTCATCTTTACCAAGCTCTGACAGTTTTAAGCCTCCTGAGTACTGAGATAGCTGTGTAATTTCCTAAGGGAGTCAACTATTGTGTGACACCATTGTTTTCATGTGATAGCACTTTCAAATCACTAGCCCACAGAATTCCATACATATCTGTAAACAGGTGTGATTTATAGCTTGTAGGATGGAAAAAAAAAAATCAGACTTAAAAATATTACATTAAAAAAAAATTACTAAAAAGCCCCTCTGGATTTCTGAGGAAAATAAAAATAGTAAATGATGGGATAGGGATGAATAAAAATCAAACTGTGGTGGGCAGTGTGTAAATACAGAAAATGACAGTTCTTTCACAAAGAGCTCAAGCTCTACACTTAAAAATATATATTTGATACATCACAAGGGATTGATAATGTAAAAATCAAAAGTATAATTAATTATTATATACAAAATAAAATTTTATTCCCAACTTTTTCTTTTCTTTCAAAAAAATTAAATTGAAATAATCTGCTCTATCACATTTCAGGAAAAAGGATACTACAAACAACTTAGCTCCCTTTAGGGGAAAAGGACAACAGGTTTTGGGGTGCAAAACCAACAAAGAAATCAGGCACAGACATTAGACAATAGAATATGTTTTAAAGGGCCCAGTAGACTTTCCAATAAAATAGGCTAAAACAAATCAAGGATAAACAGGAGACTTCAGAACTGCATCACTGAAATTAATAAAGGGTAACTAATAAACAAAAGTTCTTAAGAAGTCGCACTGCAAACATAAAACAGAGATGCCAAGGGGTAATTCTGAAGGACAATCTAAACTCAACACTCCCTAAATCCTGGCAATATTTACTCGGGAGATGTTCAAAGGCCTGCCCCATTTAGATCTCAATTAATTTAAACTAGATTATTATAATCCATCCTACTTAAACTCTCCTGTGGGAGATTACAGAATGGACTCAACACAGACCAATGGGATCAAAGTTGAAGACCTTTATTCAAGCACACACACAGAGCTTATCTATCTTTTCTATGTCAGTACCCGAGCTACCTTACACTGCTATTAGCTACATGCTCTGTCCATACACCTAATTATCACTAATAATTGGTTAAAGCTACACAGCCACGTCTTATAAGGCAGTTGTTGACATTCTTACAGTCTCTTATCCTGTTGTTGACTTTCTCGCAGTTTCTATCTTTTTCTAGCAGGCTTCAGCTTACTGTTACTGCAGGCCGGCTCTGCCTTTGACATGTCTCCACTCACCCCTCAGGCCTGACCATATTAGAGCAGGCCCAGACATTTCCAAGCAGCACTGAGTCTGGATGGGCCACACATCCATTCTTCTCAAGATACATTGCTACCTTCTCCTTCCTTTTAAACCATCAGTTCTATCCTTAGTGTTTTCAAAGGCCCAATCCTGAACGGCACCCCGTGGAAGGCAGCTCTGTCATAGGAACTCCATATAGTGTTACCATTGATAATTGATAGCAAGTGCTAAGAAGCTTAGAATGAAGCACCACAACTTCCCTCATCTCTTTCATTTTTATATATACACCATACAAATACTCCGCTGTAGTGTAGAAACACGACTTAGTTAATGCAACTTAGTTTACTTAACACTGCCCGCAGTACGTGTAAGGATTCATTGCTTTCTGGATGAATCTTTTCAAATTCTGTCTTTGCAAAATGCACCTCAGTCTGAAAATATAGATTTTTTTTTTTTTTTTTTTATCCACAGTAAATTCATACTGTCAAAAGAAGTCACTTTCTTTAAATCACAGTGATCAGCTCTCCCATCCTTGTAGCAGAATCACAGCTATTTTAATGGACTAGCCCCAGGGCAACCATAGCCCAGCAGCATGCGGTAACAACTTGAGGTTCCTTAAAATATCAACTGCAAATCAGTTGCAAAGTTAACAATAACATACATTTTTGCTTGTCATTTTCAAAGTAAAGTTGAGAATATCCCGACTGTACCACGCAGTGACAGCTGCCCTAAGAAAATACAGAAAAAAATCCCCCCCTCCTTTTATCCTTCTCTAATAAGAGAGGGGTGTATCTACAAATTCCCAATAAGTTTCCAGCTCTCTGCAGCTTTTGCTTTGAGAATTGTTGACTTAGAGTAAACAAATACTTTAAGCTAATTTAGTGTTACTGCCTAATGATCATGAAAGATGAAAATAAATTTTAAAATGTCCCAATCATTCATTAATATTTTTATATTTTACAGGGTACATGTTGGATTGCTGTTGCTGTTGTTTATGATGCCTCCAAGGTTTATCTTGTATCTTCAGGCTTCTCCTCTTTTGTGATTAAATGTATAAAAGCAAGTGGAATAATAATTACGTAATTTATGTTCATACACTTACTCCCACCGCATGCTGCTTCTTGACTGAAATTGTATTTGATTCATGAACAGCTACCTATTAAAGATGGCGGGGGCAGATACTGCAAATCCGTAAGAGCAGTCACGAAATAATATTTCAGCTACACCACTGATGTCAGGTCCATTTGCACATTTTTATCATTGATTCATGTTCTGTAATCTACTGCTTCAGCTGACAGGGTTTATCCCTGCTATTTTTGAATACTATTAAAAGCATGTAGAGAGGTGAATCATACAACTACAGATGTGCAGATCTTGCCATTGATTCAGGCAAAATAGGAATATAATTGTTAACCAAATCTACAAATTATCTTGTGTTTCTGTTGTCTTCCATTCTAGTAAGAGTGTAGTAACTCAAAAGTACTAAACTAACACATACAAATTAAAGGGGAAAAATTCTACTAAAGGTGAAAGGGGCAACATTTCTACATCTGCATCTAGCTCTTGGGTGATGAAACTAAAGATAGCTGAATAGCAACATATTAGTTACACAGCAAGGACAGTTAAAGAGGTCCTGCATTGGGCCTCTCCTTGTGCTAGTAAGTGTTCAAGCTTTGCCCTTTACAGAAGAGGCAAGAGTGACAGAGAAATCAAAAGCTGACAGGAGTGAAGTAACTTGACCAGCATTAAGAAGTGAGTCAATGGCAGAACAATAAACAGAAAACAGATCTTGAAATTTTCCAGCCTGTGCCCTATTTAGTAGGCATCAGAACTTTGAGTCCTTGGATGTAGGCGTTGTAAACTAAGTTACAACTCATTCAGTTGCATTCCTCTACAAATGACCTGCAGTCAATGGCTATGGATTAAATTATTGCTCCACTGCAGTCAGTTAAGGACCTCTCATGAGCAGTACATAATGTCCTGAAGGTTTTCAATTTAGTATCTATACCTACAGTCAACAATCAAGACTACATTTTTGCAGGATGGCTGGTTTAAGTTTAAACTAATCTCGGTTGTCTGAGTGCCATGTAATTCTGAAGCAGCGCTAAAGGATTCTGTCTGGGAGTGAAGTTCTGTCCAACCGACACCCTAGAGTTAGCTAGCTTGAACTGAAAGTGCCACCACAAGAGGAAGGTGTGGTTCTTTAGAAGAGAATCTTGATTCTAGGCAACATTCAAATTCAAGTTAGGAAAGCACTAAAGATGAGCTATTTGCATAGAGAAACAGGTGAATCTTTTACTAAGGGATCATTCATACATTTCTTCATGCATTCTTGCCTACACAGAAAACCACTGCAGTTACAAATCACAACCAGAAATATGCAGTAACGGCTTTCTAGAAAGTCAGAATCCTATACACCCACCTAACACTTCCACCACACATTCATATGCAATATTAAAACCCCCCACTATTTTCTCTCCAGAAAACATCCAAAGGCTAAAGCATGAGAAATGCATCTCACACAGGAAGCATCTAGCTACACATCTGGAAACCATCTACAGCCTGCAAGGCAAATTCATCTGATCTCACTTACTTTTTTCATTGTGATCTTGCCATCTCCTATGTATCTGTGCACGACCATACATTTAGTCTCTGGTAGCTGTTGACAAGCATGCGTAGCAAAAGGGAGAAGAGGGTAAGGGGGCCATGGGAGATCACAGAGTTTTGGATACTGTCCCACAGAAGTATCTCAAAACTCATTTAATACCTACAAAATTGAGTTTGGAACACCCAGATTGCACCACCCTAACCAAACAGAGAAGATTATTTTAGAGCAGCATTTTTTTGCCCACGGACAACAAAGCAAGTATGTTTTATAACACACACACACACACCCCCAAGTATCAAAAGCATCAAATCTTCCCTTTCCCCCACTTACTACATACTGGAGACTGTGCATCACTCATACAGTTAGAAAAGGAATCCTGAAGTCCTGACCTCCAGTCCTCTACAGAATCTCACAAAGATAGAGAGTAGTGCTTTTGCATGCTCAAGAAAAAAAAACCAACAAAAAAACCCCACCAACCAAAACTGGATAGCATTGTTTATTGCATGAGATGTTAAAAAATAGCCTTTACAATAATGCATGTGCTTAATTTACAGAATTTTAACATGGCATCTTTCTCTACTTGGTGATTGCTATTTTTGTATTATAGAAAGGAATTGGGACAGCTATTACACTGTGAAACAACATTTCAGTGACACCACCAGACCTCAATTAAAAGTTCTGTGCCACTTGTATTGCTTGGAGGGATGGTTAAGCAATACTGACCCACTGTAAAGCAGTTTGTGAATTGCTACTGAGAACTCTTGCTGAACAAGCAGAATAGATTCTTTAATGCCAATTTCTTACAAACAGCAGCAAGGAGTGGAGAGAGACAGTAATTAATGTGTTAGTATCCAGAGAAACAAAGAGCCTGCGAAGGTTTCTGTCCTTTCCCAGATGACAGACTGAGAAAGCTGCTTTAATATAGCTGGTACTGTAATGGTTCATGGAGGCTGGACTGAGGATAAGCAGTGGTTGATTGATTAAGGTACCATTCTGACAGCACCTTAGAGCCTGGATAAATATCCTTTCCTAAAAAAAATAAAATTAGGCTGCAGGCAGCAAGTGAAACCTGGTATTAGGGCATAGGACACATGAATTTTAAAAGCCAAATATAATACCACTTCTAAATATGATAGCTTTCTAGAACACGGTCAGAAGCACAAGAATCGGGTGGATTGGAAAAGGGGTTTATCAGCTGTCATAGCAGCATGCTGATATTCTAGGACAGATAGAGATTTCTTCCAAGAAATCCAACTGTCACCAATTAAATGGCAAGATACCTATTTGTACAAAGTGCTGAAGAGGTTTGAATTGTTGAAAAATAATAAGAAACAAATAGCTTCTGCCCTCATAAATTCAAAAGACTACACTTCTAAGATAGAACAGGGGAGAAAGCCCCTGTGCTAGTTACTGCTTCTCCCTTGGTAATGCAGACATAGCAAATGACCTGAAACTTGCCATGACTGCAACCTCATCTCTTATGAGAAGCATGGTATGATCTTCCATGACTAGACAAGGTCAGTTCAAGTTTTATAGCTCACTTCAAGAAAGATTTTTCCACATGTAGTCCTCCAGTAGAGTCAGAGAGTAAAGCATCACCTAATAGAAACAAAAAATAAAACAACAAGCCAACATCCGGTGCTTTTTGCAGCACCAAAATCTCCCTTGATGAGCTTCCATGGCAATGTCTTCAACGTCCTGGCTGCACAAGATCCAGCCACCATAGTAAAAAAACAGCTAAGAAAACTTGCCAGGCTGCTTACTGTCATCAGCAGATCAGTCTGGACTGGGGGTATTTCACTCATTTTAATTAATTGCAAATTAACACAAAACTTTTAATTACCAACTTGCTTACTGAAGGGAACAAAAAAACCCAAACCAAACAATGAAACAAACCCTTAGGGAAGCAACTTTCTTCCTATGCCACCAGACTCAGCTGCAGTCTGCCATCTCTCCTCCCTTTGTCCTCACCTCCAGTCCCCTCATTTCCAAAGCGGATTCCTCTCGGTCACTCCCAGCCCTGTGGGCAAGTGCACAGAGAGTCTGTAATGGTGCCTTTCTGCCACGCCTTGTTTCTTTCTCTTCTTCCCAGGCTCTTTGCTTCTCACTGCTCCTCTGCTCTGTAGGGGTCTCCTGCAGCTGGGGTCCTTCATGGCAGCTACTTTCTCTCCAGCACACCTGAGGCACATGCTCCTCAAGGGGCTGAAGCTTCTAGAACCAGCCATGGCCACCATGGGTCAGTTTGCAGCCTCCTCCCCACAGGGCACTGCTCCAGCCCCTGCTACCCAGACCATGGCATTATACCCAGTACACTCATATATGGTGTTTTATGGGGGATAACTTAAAGAAACAAAAGATTTCTTAGAGTAAAGCCTTAGGTTGTAACAAGGAAGGGAGAAGTTTGAATGTGGAAAGGATGCAACACGGCTGACACAGAAACAGCATCTCTCTGCTCTTTTCTTGAAATTCAGGGAAAGGCAACATTAATTTAGAGAAAATTAAAAGGCCAGAGTCAAGAGATGAAGTTCTGAGTTAACAATTTTACAGGCTTTTTTTTTTTTTCTTCCTCTCCTGTGTTTCAGCACTTTGAGTCCTCCTTTAAAAGAAATCCCATGTAGCACCACCATTTGACTAACACCCTTGAGTGAGCCTAAAGTGCCTGCACACATGGATGCTGAGTACTTCAACACATCTAATGAATGATGATAAATCACATGAGACACCAGTTGTTTCACATGTGCTCCCTTGAACCTCTTAAATGTGAAATTCACCCACACTGAGCTGATTAAATGCTCCTGTGTGAATTCTTCTCCCTGAATAGGTTTCTACACCACAAAAGAACATTTCATACATCGTATTTGAAACTGATCAGAGCCTTAAAAGCAACTTTATTCTACTGCCACTATGAAACAGAGATCTCATTGTCTGCTGTTGAAATGCTTTGAGTCATCTTCTCCCAGTAATAACTAATCTCTCGCTTGCTCTGTATCTGACAATTCATGGACAGCCCAATTACAGGACAGGAAAGTGGCATACCAGCTCCAGAGGGTGGACTCAAACACCCAACTAACGTTACATGATTTTGTTCTGAAATACAATTCAATTCATTTAAGCAAATGAATTCTGATAATCTACTTTTGAGAGCAGACTGCAGTAATAAATGGTTAAATTGCAGCAGCATCACTTAATAAAGACAGAGCTAAACATGATTACAAAAATCAGGAGACTGAAATAATACAGTATAATTTGAGAAACCTGACAATTATTTATTTTCCATGTAAAATCCACAGTTCATATTCTTCTCTATGGTTTTACATACTAAATCTACTCCTTACTTACTAATACTTCTGTTACTTGAGCGACCTACCATAAAGCCCACTTTACATTAACACAGGCTCACGTGCAAAACTCTACCAACTTGCATGCCTCTATGCATTTCATTCAGACTTGAAATACTGCTGGGATGAATTCGGTGTCAAGATTTGTCACTAGGTACCCTCATGAAGATCCAGCCAAATCTGTCCAGGACTCTACAGGAGAAGAAAAAAAAAAAACAAACCCAAACCAAAAAAACACAATCCAAAAACCCACCAACCCCCCCCCAACTTTTATTCATTATTTGTCTGCATTTCAGCTATGCCACTGAAAAAATGATGTACAATAAGTATATACAAGTGGAATTTGTTCTTTCTCCAGTGGAATAGCACTTGCATTTACCACTGCCAGTCTAATAATTTTGAGCAAGATATGCTTCCTGGGCCAAGAGCTCTAAAGGGTTAAGAGATAAAACCAAATTAAATTTCAAAAGCAATATAAAGGCAGCATTTTTTACATAAAGCGTTTGCTAGATACAACAATAAAAGGAGTTATTTGACTTACTGTAGGTAAAATTAGCAGAATATATCGTATAGAGCTATTAGAGTGCTTTAACAAGGTTCTTTTCAATTGATGTTTCTCCCTCAGGATTTAACCTGTTGACTATCAAGTGCAATTTAATTTTGATAACGGAATATCTCAGGGGGAATTTTGTAATGAAAATATTATAAAGAATCAAACAAACATGAAATATGATGGGTTTGAGCCTGAGTCTAGGTTTTGGTTTTGAAAGGAATAGAAACTTTTACACAGCAACACCCATCTTGACAAAAACAAAAGGATGCCTGCTTGTGTAAACTGGCAGCATTCACGTTCTGAAAGCCTCCTTGTAACAAATCCAGCAAACAGCAGCCAGAGATAGGTGAGATCCAAATGCTGAAAGATCTGAAGAGCTCGAGAGCTTTTTATTTTCAAGATTAGACTAAAATTCTTAATTTTCCCTCAAAGTTTTTATTCTTCATGCTGCTACATTCTCTCCACAAAAACACAGTTCAATCTAATAATAACATTATTTTTGTTACCTAATGAAGAGGCTGGAAGAACAACTCTGAGACATTAGTTTTCCAACACCAGGCATTCCAAACACACTCTTGAGCATGCTCCTTTCTCAGTGATGATAATCTGCAATTACAGTCTTTAAAGACATGAAGCACTGCAAAAAGTATAAAAAGCTTCTCTAAAGATCATTACTATCATCTTGCCCAGCACAGAAAGGGAGGGGGTGTGTCAGGGGGAGGAATGAAACCACTAATTTCTGCAGGTTGAATAAACAACCGTATCTGCAGCTAAGCAGATCATCATCAGTAGTGTGAAAGAGATCCTTCATCTGCTTTTCATACAGGCATATGTTCACATACCCCTGGAATGAGCTTTACATTTATCACAACCATATGACACTGTTGACTCGTATTCAGTCAGTACAGGCCTGATCATCTTCTACAGATCTGTGATTCTTTCACTTAAATAGCATTCCTACCAGAGAGGAAAATTTTTCCCTTTACTATATTTAATTATACCTTTTGTTTGTTTGTTTTGAAGTGGTCCTCTAGCTTGTCAAAATCATTCTAAAAAGCCAACCAATCCTGTGATAGTTTTGAATCTCCTCCTTGGTGACAAATGCAAACAGTAAACATATTAGTCACCCCAAACCCTGTGCAGACTGCCTGGAAGGCCCTCTGGTTCCTGCTCAACAAGTCCATTAATAATTACTCTTCAATTACAGTTGCTCTAGAGCTTTACATGTGGTTTCTGGAACTTCATTGACCCTCTCTGTAAGTTCCCATACAAAATTACAAATGGCTCCAATATTTTCTAACTGGTGCTCTAAGTGCCCTAGAGAAAATGTCTTCAAGCCTAAATATTTTGAAAATATCGACTAGATTGAAGGCCTAGGGATCAAGTTAGGACCTATCATGACTTCTTTCATACTAGTTTAGATCATATAGTTAAAACACATTTTAGTGAAAAAACAAGGCAAAAAGTGTATTTCAGCCTTCTGGACAGTTTCTGCTGCCAGCTCTCCTTCCCCGTTAAGCAGCGAAAGAACCAATTCCTTGACTATTGGTATGCAGAGAGTTTTCTTCAAATATTTTGTGTGCCTGGATGATTGGAGGTTCTTCGCCTCTCTCATATTTTCCCTACATACCTTTGTTACTCTTGACAGTCATTCTTAGCAATTTGACCTACTTTCCACTTTCTATACAATTCCTTCTGAAGGTTTAAATCCTTGAAGAGTTCATGATTTAGCTGACCTTCATATAAGGATAGCTAGTGTTTGTGGCCTCACTAGAATGTCTCTCAGGAGCTGTCAATTCTCTCAAATGCCTTTTCTCTTGCTCTGACACAGTATCCATATCAGTAACCTGAGGATATTATGTATTCTTTAAGTCCAGTATTTTTAATTTGTTCTTATCTCTGTCTTCTGCATGAGAAACATCAATATTTCATAAACTTTGTCACACATCCCACCTTTCACTTCTGTATTTTCATCTGTTCACCTTTAATTGTCACATCACAATCCATGAGCTTCCCTTTAAGTCTTTCGTCACTCCTGCAAACTGCAAACCATTTTAAGCAGCTCCTGGGCCATGTGGATTCCTTTCCAGCAGTAGGTGGGTAGTTCATATTACTGCACAACAAGCATTGCCAGCACCGCTGTCTTACTATTCTTTTGACTGTTAGAAATATGACACTAGAACACCTGATGGAAGTCTCTGGATTTCTCTCTTGCCACCTTCTGATTATCAGAGCAGTGTGTAGTAAATATCCTTATATAATTAATTATTATATCCATTTCTCCCCAGTAGTTAATTTTCTTGCCTCAACTTTTTTTTTAAATAACTCCTCTGATACACAAGGCAAAATTTCCTTTGTCTTTCCTCCTGAACAATTCATGTCTATCTAGATTATTATTATATGTAAAAACTTCCAATTCCTCCCCTTTATTTCCATAATCCTTGCATTATAGTACTCAAGACACATATGCCCTTGGCATATGATCTAAGGGCTATCAGAAGCACCAAGGATTTGAAGGATACCTTAAAAAAAAAGTACTAAAGACTCAATTTCCCCCCTTGTCCTAGCATATAATGAAATGATAATGGTGCTTTGCTACAGCTAGCCAGAAGGAGAATGTTACTGACAGATGGATGCCAAAAGAAAAGAGCTAAAAACAACTAACAGTCTTAAATTGATGAAAAAGATTTAAGAATCGCAGTCTGTTGCCTAAGTTCAGACTGCTTCTAATGAAGACTGTTCAACCATAGTTTTGGATTGTACATAATCGGTTCTTGAAAAAGAAAAACTTCAAATCCTACTGCAGCTTGATATTTTTGCTATTCTTATACAAACTGCATCAAGTAATTAAAAATGCTAAAAACTTTTAATGGCATAAAGGGTATGGGAGCACAATGAAGGAAAAGCACAAATTAAATCACTTTCTTCATACAAAATCTGATTTTTCATGGAGAAAATTAGAATCGTGGATATGAGCAGGACAGAATACAGAATGAAATAGAAAAGTACCTCATCCATTTTGGATAACAAGAATACATTGTTAAATAAATAGAGCACCCTATTTCTCATTTCTTTGCAAAGTTTTTTTAAAAAGTTCTTAAAGGTAATACAACCTTAAACTATATGGATTAACCTTTTCAAGGTGGAGCAACCACCAGCCAAAAGATAGAGGGAGTGAAATTCATATTCTAGCAAAAGGCCAGAAATAAACCCCTGCACTTTAATACACCCTAGAAAGCTTGTTCGGACCATCCACATTAAGCTGAATGTCATTTTAAGAGAGTTTCATAGGGTACAGTAATAAAGTTATCACTTGCCAGCAGCAGTAAGATTTGTTTCACTTAGCACTAGACATTTCCTATGCAGGCATCCACAGTTAAGCTAATGAGAGCAGGTTCTCTTTACAGCTCAACTTGGAAATATCTGCACTTTTTAAAGAATCGATTAATCTGATTTATTTTAGATGTCCACTTCTGAGTGAGGCAAACTATGCCACTAATGTACCTACTGACTACAAAGGGAATCTAGACAACTAGCTATTTTTGGACTGCTACTTTTGGTCACCTTTAATACCACTAGTCCAGGGTTATCTCTTAACCTACAAGATAATGACATTAAAGGGCTCTGGAAGAACAAAGCTTGATTAAAAGCAAAGACAAAACCAGAGAGATCTGAAAGATGCCATTATCATCTTTTACAGCAAAGATTTTTCTAATAATTCATGAGAAATATGTCACATACTGTGAATTCCAGATTACAGGGACACTTCCAGCACTCTTCTTCAACAATGCTTTTCCAACATTTCACTTGTATGTCTCAATCTTTTCCTGCAGAAGGAATAGCCCAGCAGAGGGATTTAATCACACAGTACTTATTTATTTTTGAAATGTGGTTCAGTGCCCTACTAGACATGAAAACCTTAATAAAAGAATCTCTTCTATTAAAAAAAGGTATCTTTTAAAGGTAGTGTGACAACAACCTTGCAGTCATAGATATTTTTACAGGTTTGATAACAATATTCAGCAATTCAATTACTGATTTTCGATAAAGTATATATCTTTTCCATACTTACAATAAATATTAAATAAAGTAATGGAGAAGACAATGAACTATTTTCCCAATCCACTCTATGCATAAACACACCAACACAAACTGGAGTCTATTCTTATGTGTGGTATACAAATAACACTATTATTGTGATTGCATATAATCTTTTGTCTGCCTTTATTCCAACCAAGAAAGTGAGAACTTTTTGCGAGGACCTGCTAAAGAAGTCTTAAAATGCTTCATAAAATATTTGTTACTCCTAACATAGAAAAGCAAACTTCAGGAACATCTGATAGCTTACCCACTTGCAAATTTTTGTGCTTATCTATTTTTTTCCCTGCATTGACTCAGACTAAAGCTAAAACTGTTTTCTCTCAATTTTAACTAGTTACTGGAAATTCAGTCAATAACATCTATAATAAAATGCTGTATTAAAATTCAAGGGTGAAGATGAAGTTTATTTTTGCTTTATCAGAGCCATACTATGAATAGTAAAGCCAACTGACTTGCAGTGTTTGTCTCAGAATTTTGCTTTAGCAAAATGACCTTGTTTCTAGAGGTGATCAATGCACTCTAAGAAAACTACATAAATACCCATTGATTATACAGCAACAAAAAGAAGAGGGAATTAAAGCATTTAGATTATACTTATTTATAATAGAGCCACCAGCCTGCAGATTATGGAGATGCTGTGCCTTTATTAAGTTAGACAATGTTAACATGAGCTGCTTTAGAAAGAGATTCTTCTGTGAAGTTTCAATGAACACAAAAGCTACGGGGCTTTGACTTGACAATATATTGATATCTTTATTAATCTTCTTTGTTTCACATATCCTCTGGGTATCTCTGAAAATATCATCCTTCCCCTCAGGATTCACACCACTGCACTGTGAAATCCAGTGTATCCCCCATCACCTTAATAGATCTAGACTCAACTATTAACTGCTTTAGCCCAAAGGATGACAGGGGATTTGACAACCTCATATGTTACGTGAGGAAATCTGCTAAGTAACAGATTAGCTACAATGGTACGTTTCCATTTCCTACTGCCTCTTCTGATTGCAACAAAGCACCTTTCTCACCAAAAAGGAAAGCATCCCTCTGAATTTCATATAGATATGAACTGCCTGAGCTGAAGCAACTAGGAGATGAAAACATATTTAAGAAATCAGCCAGGAAAGACCAGTTTGCTTTCTAATTTAATTACTTAAGTTGCATTACTTGCTATAGCACTCTATTGATACTAAGATCATTAAACAGAAGTAGAGCCATAACAGGATTTCCACTTATTTTATGCATCTAGACTAACTTCACTCTGACTTTTTGCCAGCACAAACCAATACCTTCCAAATTAGTGCAAATCCAAACCTGTGAATTAAAAATATACAAATAATTCTTGTTAAGAGCAACATCACTACAGAAGATAATAATTATAATCTACATACAGATGTTGACAGCAAGCTTCTGAACTCTTGATATTCATATGTAATAATGACTTTTCATTAACAATCTAGAGAATGCCATGAATATTCCTGTTCAAAAATAAAATATAAGTAACAACATACAGCCAGAATGCAATTTAGAAAGTTCTGAACTTACATAACAGAGAAGATAAGCTGGCTGTACAGCCATAGGCCTCATAAAAGCAAACACTCCTAAATATCAATATGTAGTTTTTAAGATTACCTCATAATCTTGTACAGAATATTTCTAAGTCTGAAGGGCCAAAAGTTACGAGGTTCTTTACAGAAACTTACTCTCATCTGCCACAGATGCTTAATGAGTGGTTGCTCACCATTAATCATTGCAAGAAGTGGTCCTGCAAGCTTATAAATAGCAGATAAACCATTTTTACTGATGTGGTTAAGATAAGTAACATAGGACAATGACTTAAGCCACCCCTTCACCGTCTCCTGTATTCTAAGGATGGTGGCTGAATATTGACATTCCTTGAATTTAGCTGCACTATACCAGCCCTTCCCTTGGTGATACTGTATTTTGCTAACTAGCCTTGCCTCCTTTGAGCCTTGCTCATGAAGAAATTGCAAGGTAGACAGGCAGCCTTAAATTATAAGACCAAAGAAAAATGCAATGCCAATCATTTCACATTAAGGAAATTTAAGGATGTTTTCCAAGCAGATGCCTATATGGTTAAAAAATGTTTGTGTTTTCTTCTTTTATTCCCTCTGTATCTACTGTACTGTGGTGTATCTACTTCTGTGTATCTACAAGTCTCAACAATAATATTAACACCTCATTTCTTCCTATGTTACAGACATCTCACAGCTCTATTCCATATTGACAATGACCTCTGTATGCCCTGAAACTCACAGATTAAATCTATTTATAATTGAAGTGGAATGAATCTTTCATAGAAAACTATCATTCAAGAAACTTTGTCTCTTTTTCTTTTCCTAGAATATCAATGGAAGATTTTAATCTTTTACTTAACAAATCATTGAGTATATTTACTATCTGGACAGTTTTGCTTAGTTAAGCTTTTCTGCATACTTTCTGTTCCCCAACTCAGTAACTGTGTTAGCAATGCATTATATTCAAAATATTGTTGCAAGAACAGAACATTGTTGAAATGACCTGACAAAAAAAAAAAAAAAAGACTCAATTGTTAGGGAGAACTTAATGTATGAAAGATCTGAATAAAATTTAAGCAAATTCTTCTGAAAACTCAACTGAATAGTCTATTTTCTTCCATGACTATAATGGCATTATTAATGCTACTATTCCTGTGTCGTTTATTTACTAGAATATTTGTATCCTCCAAAAGTTGCTGGATTGTTGTAAAACAATGTAATTAATGCATTACAGACCTATTCATGGACTTCATTCTGTATAAAAAGAATAAATATTTCCATAAGTTTACTGGAGCTTGATATTCTAGCTTTTAACAGGAAAGACATCAAGCCAGTACCAAGCACTACTGTATTACCTCTTATAAGATGTATAATATATCTATCCTTTTTCATCCTCTTTCTTCAAGTACAAAGTGACCTTGAAGAACTATTCTGTAGTTCTAAGAAGATTTCCATGTTTGGTTTTTTTTTTTTTCCTGTGAAACAGTAATTAACAAATTATTGTGACCTGTTGAATTTGGAATGGCCTCCTCAATAAATTAAGCTGTTTCCTTACATGTAACTTGGCAGTTGTTACCTGTTTTCAGCCCCAGGTCAGTCATTAAAAAATACAATTCTGTAAGATAATGATAAGGTTTTGGATAATCCTCCCCAAACTCAGGGAACATAACTTCAAAAACAGCTTGCCTAGAATTTCAGAACTTCTCCTCCTAGAGAAGAAGAACTGAAAAATTTCTGAAACTGTGAGCTACTGAAACAGAAAATTGAAAGACAGTATCTTTAAAAAGGATAAAATAAAGTACTTGATACAATGCCTGTTTAGCCTCTGGAACATATAAGATTATACTGAACCTGGTAATTCAGCATTAAGCAGGAAAAAAAACATCTACCAAACCCCAAACCGTGATACGAAGGTCACTCAGTACAGACTAGCAAAGAAAAACCCAGTCAACTTTAATTAGTGTGTAAAAAAGCCTTATAGTAATTGATAAGAAAAACTTCTGTTATTTAGGACTGATGTAATGAGTAACTTATTTCATAATAATTTGCCTCAGTTCTTTGAGCTTGTAGCAGCTTAATGAAAGGTCAGTATGAACCACCACTTGGTCTGAGGCATCATTTTTGTTCTTAGGCTCCTAAATCCTCCTGCCAAGAAAAAGCAGGTCCTTGCAAGTGTCAAGTTTTCATATCAGCTCTTATGTCAGCTGCACATCTTAGGTTCACTTATTGCACCTGAAAACTAAGCTGAAACCTGTGTAACAGGTTTCCTAATGAAGGGAATGACAGGTGATTCATATTTGTTTACTTTGCATCTGAATTTAGTGCAGCAATGTCCACAGTGGCTCCTAGAAACAGTAGATTTACATGTTAACTTTGCAAGGGAAACTTTATTTATTGCTAGTAAAGGAACAGAAATTTAGACTTGCTACAGCTCCTTTTCAGACACTTTCCAACCTACTTTAATAGGCATAACTATCCTGAAGAGTGTAATGCGTACAGTCAAAAGCTTCTCAGTAAAGTTGAGCCTGTACAGTTGAAAGACATTGGGGGTTTTGGGGTCAAAATCATCTGGGCAGTATCTTTCATTGCCTGTCATATCTTCCCATCAATATTCATCCTTTCTGAAAACAGTTTTTAGTTGCACTGACAAACCAGCTATTAGCAGTTTGGGTATTAGCTGTGTTTTCTCAGGTCTTCGATTATCCTGCTGTTTTTTCCTTATTTTGCCTGTTGGTTTTGGACCTGAATTCTTTCCAGACACCTTTCTTTCCTTTGATACAAAAAGCAATGTAAAATAGGAAAACACTTCATAGACTTGTAATTTCTGCCTGTCACTGATAATTCAGGTCCTGAAAGAGAACCTCTTTGTTAGAGATCTTTGCTACTGTAAATAAATATAGTTGCATTCAATATGATTAATTTATATTTATTAATAATTAAAATATACCTTCCAATCCAAACCATTTTTTTAATCCATTAAAATAATAATTCAAGAAAATGAGTAAAAATTGAATCTTGGCTAATTGTGGGGAATCCATCAGGGATGCTCTCAAAGCAGGTCAGACAACATAAATAAGTACATGGAAATAATCTGGTCCTTTATTTTCTTGTGATGTTTAAAAGAAAAGAAAAAAAAATCAACAAACAAACAAAAAAACTGGACAGCTTTGCTTCACCATGAAATGCTGAAATAGTACCACCTGAATTATCTTTTCTCTATGGGAAGCTGCTGCTTGCCTTTGGGAAATCTATATGCCATGAGATGAGATACAATCCAGAAAAAGGGAATTGATACACATTTGTCTATAAGGACAAATATTGTGCCAATTAAAAAGTCTAAAGTGAAGAGGTATTTTACTTTCTCTTCATGCATCTTTAAGCATTTACAGTTCAGATCAACCATAAATGTACATTGGATATGGTTCTCTTTTTTTAAAAGAAAAATTAAAAAATATCATTTAACTCCTGTATTTTACTCTATAGACACCTGTATTGTACTGCAGGTCCTGGTACAATGCTTTCAGTTGATTGATGAATCAGTGGTACTAAGGCTTATATAGGTATGAAGAAGCTTTACTTAGCTAGTGCTTAGGACAATGTGTGCACTTTGGATGACAGTGGACAGCCACAGAATAACTGTTATGGCTCTTTTATATTAGCTTGCTATCATCACTGATTTTTACCTCACAGTGTCACAAGCAAATGTTTTTTATTTAGATATTCAAGTAGGGTCAGCCTCATTTAGCATTTCTCATCTTGTGGAAATAATACTTCTCTTAACAGTGGTCTCTGCAGATTAAATACAGAAAACTCACTTTTGTTGTTTCGGTTATTTAAGTTCATATTGTATTGTTCTTATGACCATGATAACCTCAACCCAATTAAAACTAGCACTAATTGTCCATCAAAGACATATTTCTGGTTCAGGAAGGTCCAGAGAGAAAGTTGTTGAACAATAAGAGAATATTCTGGGAAAGCATCCATGTATGCATGTCATGTTCTTATTGGGCATCTGCTACCAGTAAATCAGAGACAATATACAGGGCTATGCAAAGGTTGGCCACACTTACGTAAGCAAGAGGACAAGCAAATTTAGGATAGCTTGTCTCATCCTAATTTTTATCTCTAGCCCATTGTTTTTTTTCCTGTGTACAAATGCAATGCACTTTTTGGCATGAGGTAGCTGCTGATTTTATTAACCTGACTGGACAGCACCTGTGCATGCTTCATGACAGAATTTAAATTGTGTTTTACTTCATAAATCATGCAATGTAATACCCCTGTTTACTGACTTCTAATGACATAATCTAAAATTTATCAGTGTTCCTACTCCAGCTTATACTCTAGGCATTACAAAGTTATTGCTATGCACTTCTAATTACATGGCTTATATTATGGAAAAATAAATTAATTTGGTTTGAATAATATAGTTTCAAACTTTACCAAGCTCTTCATATCAAGTGCCACAATTTGTAGACGTTCAGTGCTAGTACTTCTGGTAGTGACAAATTTTCTCTTTTTTCCCCATTTCTTTAACTCTGATGCTAATTGATCTGCTAATAGAATTATGGTCCTTCAATGGGACGGGATCACAGCTGAGAGGCTGCATGAGATCTGGATGGTTTCAGCTGTGGCTCAGTCTAGATAACTGGGAAAGATCATTTTCCACATAAAATATGCTATTAAAACACTTAGCACATGTTTTTAATGAAGAATTGCTACCTTTGAAGCCAGCTTTTATCACAACCAGTTACTTATTCTTAAAATAATACTAATAAACATGTTAATTTCTATTAACAGTCCAATTTTCAGTACAGTCTTCACTTACACATAGGCACCTCTCTTCTTGTAAATACGAGTACAATTTTGAAGTACCAATTCTTGCACGATAGATTTGTTATACTCTGCACATTTCACACTCTTCATTAATAAAGTCTATTGCATTAATTATCATGCATGACACAACAACAGTGTGTAGGCAGGGGTGCAAGATTTAAATTATGCTCCCACAAATACAGACTGGACAGAATTTTAAAGTATTTCCAGAGTAAATGAATTACAGGAGTCTGATTTATAACAAAATACTGTAAGGCCTTTCTTGTGTTGTATCAGTATGTGTGATACAGTGGGTTTGGGGAAAGGCAGGTTATTAACTGTCTTTGACTTCTCCCAGGACCTTCACCTTACTCAAGAGCAGACCACAGTTTTCAGATGGTGACTGATCTTTACAGCATGCAATTAAGACTGTAAGACAGTCTGGAATTGTTTCTCACATAGACTGCACTGGTAGAGGTGCACCTCCTTGACTTTGAGAAGTTATCTCATTTTCCATCACGGTAGATAAAGAGGGTATCAGTGACTGCCTGTCCTTCACTGTCCCCTTACTCGCTCATGTAGTTCTTACAGGATCCTGTTGTCTATTAGAACTCAGGTAAAGGCAGCAAAACAATGCTTTTCTACAGAGGTATTTGAGTAGCTGTAAATTCTCCCATAAACCAAACTAAACCTCAATTAGAAGCACTTCTTAACTCAGGAAATACTTGCAGGAAAATAAAAATTCCATGTCCAAACCTCTGTGAAGACCGTCCTTCCTATATTGCAGCCCTCTTGCTTGACCTACTTTCATTTCAGTTTGTCAGACTCGAGCAATCTGTAATGTTGTTCCCTGACTTAGCTGTCCTGAAATTCATTTTGATCATGTTACCTCTTAGATTAAGAAGCTTCATCGACCTTTTTTGGTTGGTTTTTTTGTGTGTGTGGTTTGGTTTTGTTTTGTTTATCTGGGCGCGGAGGAGGGCCTGGGAGGGAGAGTAATTATATCCCCGACTTCAAAAAGTTTTACTTATTCTGTTCAAGGTACTTCAGGCCGTTCATCCATGTTATTTATAGGAACTAATCGATGCATATGTTCCATCTTGGAGCTTGTGGTCTGCCTTGGATTACTGTCTGTCTTGACTCCTTGTCATTCTCTGTTAAAATTCAAGCATTTTTCTTTTTGGCAGCTGTACATTCTGGTTCTTGCCAGAAACCTAAACCACCAACCACTGTACATCAAGGTTAACAATAGACATGTTCTTAATTGTTTTGCTGAACTGGGACATATGTCATGAGGTTGCACAGAAACTTACCTAAATTAGCTGGTACTGCGGGCCAGAAGAGGTGCTTCTGTGGAGTGAAAGAACTGTTCCCAGGATTCAGCACTGCACTACATGTTTCAGAGATTTACTTTGGACTAGGTTTAGTCAGGTCCCGTGGATTTAATGCTCATTAGCAGTTAGAGTTAACTAGGTACATTTCAGAGTAGTATCACTGCAGTGAAATCTAAGTATACTCCAAGGCCATCCTCTAATGCAAACCAAAGCATGCTAAATGGGGACAATCAGGAGATTCGTTTTCTGTGCCAAACTAAAACATTAATGCAGATGCACTTTTGGACTCCCCGGTGTATGGCATAATCATTACTGTTTCCTTTCCCTTTGTTTTTCCAAATTTACTCTATGCAGGTGAAGATTTCAAAAGTGATTAATATGCTCTTAACTTACAGTTACTGTTAGCTGCCCAGTGATTGAGCTCTTAAGCTCACAACCTGTTTTTAACATATGTAATACAACACCAGACAGACATTATCCCCAGTTAAAAACTGGTAAAACACTTCGCATAAAATGAAATTATAAGGCCTACTCTAGGATCTTCTTTCAATGGCTATTATTTAGATTTAGTAGACACTGCAGAACTGGCTATTTGGATACACCAATATCCACAGTTTACAGGAAATAAAGTAATGCAGCTATGACAGTTAACAGTGGCAATGTTGGTCTTTTTCAGAACTGCCCAGTAATCAGCAGCCCACCATTCATTTTAAGTAGCTTGACAAAGACTTTCCATTTATGCCCAAATATTTAATCCTTTGTTGGATATATACACAGTATTGTCAAAACCATGTAACTCCAATTCCCCATCATTTGTACATGCCTAGAACTCAGTCTTACAGATGTATAAATCTGGAGAAAATATAAAGTATCTATTAATGTTGCATCTTCATCAATATCAACCAGTTTGCTGCCTAAAGGAGAAATGTAAGCAACTGTATTTGGAAAGTGGGAGAGGGGAAGTAGCATATATATTCTATTACCATAACAAATTATAAGTGAATTAAAGCAAGAATATAAAGAAAGGTATTTAAGTTCACACTTTCTTTTTTCTTCCTTACTCAATAGCAATATAGGCCATCAAAGTTTCAAATATTGCAATTAGCGTGTTTTGGGTTTGGTCAGAAAAACAGTGACTATGATGCCTGTAGGGTTTATCTGACAATAGCACAATCACTTTTTGCTACCTCTTAGGCCCCTGATTGCTAAAGCAATATAGGTTTTGTTCAATAAAATGCACATGTCTATATATTCAGTATATGTACATCGTGACTTAGACAGGAAAACCTTAATTTTTAATTTAGTAACATATACAGACAGTACAACCCTTTACACAACAAAACCTCCTATATACTCTTCAGGTTTCTAATGAGAACTGTGAAATAATTTGGTCTTTTGAGCTGTTGGCCTGAAATAAATGGGCAGCTCCCTAGTTCCATCCCTTAGAGAACGGTTTTTCTGCTTGCTTTATGCCTGTTTGAAACAGGCAGGATAAGGCTGATTCCACTAAAACACAGACTCACTGGTAGTTGGAAGGGACCTTTAGAGATCATCTCATCCAATCCCCACGCCCCCCCCCCCAGAAGCAGGTTAGCCCAGAGCACATTAACACAGGATTGCATCCAGTTGGGTTTTTAATATCTCCAGAGAAGGAGACTCCACCTTTTTGGGCAAACTGTTCCGGTGCTTTGCCACCCTCACCGTAAAGAAGTTTTTCCTCATATTTAGATAGAATCTCCTGTATTCCAGCTTGTGTCTATTGCTCCTGTAAAGGAGAAGACATTTATGGATTAATCAGAGGGACCCTGATTATGGCATTTCCTCTGTTCTTTGAGAGGTTTTGTTCATCCTGTATCCATCACACTGAGTTGGTGCTTGCACATTCTGATACTTATACAGCTTCACTAATGGATTAGCATATCTCTTTCCAATCATTCTTCTCTGTCCCTTTTGCCCTTGCACAGCTTCAGAGTTAAGCCAAATATTTTAAAGTAATGTATTTAAACTGTGATAATAATTGTGAATGCCACAATATTGGGGGTTTCAGCTTGAGAAAATTCCAGAAGGCCTGACCCGAAACAGTTATTATAATATCCACCCTCAGCTACCACAACTTTATAAATACCTCATGGTGGAAAGCCAGAAAATGAAACAAATCAAATCACTAATCATTATTTTGGAAGACGGCTGTAATTTCTGAGGCCAAATCAGAAAACTCAGGTAAAACTTACTGGAATGAACATAAAGACTGACTGTATAAAAATCAGTAAGAGAAAAATTCACGAATAATGTATAAAGTAAGGAGCAAGTTATTTAAAGAATGTGATTTAATTGGACTTTCAAATCATGTAAGTAATGATCCTGGAAGAAGATACAAAGCTATTGAGAATAACATGATAGCAGAAACCCACTACAATTTAAGATGCTAACACACCCATACCATACAAAAAGCATGAGAGAGAGAGAATGAATTGCTTTAAGACTAAGACTGATGAGAAGGAAATGACATTTCAGTATGATTCATCACTTATTGAATGTTATTGGGTAGTGGGTCTTCAGCTCTAAGAAGAAAAAAAAAAAAAAAAAAAAGAGAAACAGTCCACTCTCCAGTTTTCACATGACCTCAATACAGCAAAATCATCCAAGATAATTGGAAACCACCCATACAGTCACATTACCTGATGGAAATTTGTTATGGTGAATGCATATATAAGCACACTATTTGCATAAACATACTATTAACATAACTGGGTGACATGTATATAGACACATATACACACAGATCAATAAGCAAATAAAGGATTTCCAAAATGTGCAGCCCACAATCTGCATTGCAGAAATTGTTAAGAATTGCTCCAACTCTTCATTCTGTAATGTGAGATTTATGGTGCTCTAAATCCCATTTATATTTTTATCTGAATCAGCCTGCTCATCCCTTGCTGCTCTGCCTTCACAAATCAAATTCAGTCAGCTCTCCCTAGCTCCATCTGAATGTTTCCTTTGATTGAGTGATGTTATTTCTAGAAAAAAACGCTCAAATCAATTTAATGCAAATTCCTGTTCACGTCCTGGTTGACCCATCAGGACATCGACAATAATAGATTGAAGTAGTTACTTCCTGAGGCAGATGACTCATTGAGTGCTTAGTAATCAATTTTCATCGTTGTGACTGCATAATCTGTCTTTGGGGTTCTGTTACATATCGTGACTAGAATGCCACAGAATCCCGGATTGCCTGGTACAGAAAATGAATGGTGAGCCATCAGCCACTCAGCCATTTTAAATTGCACAAACAACCACGACAGAGATACCTCAGAAAGGATCTAGCTCATGTGCATGAAGTCTCATGTGCACCAGTAAAAGGCAAGAGCAAATCCAGGTGAACTGATGGTGGTGTACTGGTTGAAATCCACAACAGCCAAGATCAGAATTTGTTCCTTTGAGGATATGCCAGTTTAACATTGTTGTGAAATCAGAAGCAGCTCACTGTGTTCATTCAACCTTTGCTTATCTTTGCCAAAAACCCATTTCACTGCTCCTAAAATGAGAGGTGTATAATCAAAACAAAATTAATGCATTTTGATTTACTATAAATAAGGTGTAAATAAAAAATTAGATGGTAGAACTGGGGATTCAGATCACCTAATTAAATATGCCATGGCTATACTTACTTATACTATGCTTACTCCATATGTAGACCTGTAAAGTCTCATAGAATCTAATCTGCATCTCATACAGGACCTTTCAGATGGTGACACAGGATTGTAGTGACTGCATAGTTTATAAGCATTTGGAAAGATCACCAGGACTGTACGTTTCTAGCATAATGGCAGGAACAAAACCCAGAGTCAGTTGCTATAAAATAGCCTGAAGATGACAAAGAGACGGATAAGATGAATCTGATTCTCCTCATGCTGTGTTGTTACCACTGAATTCAGGTTCATTCATAATTAGACTGTGTAGGTATCAAAACTATATCAAAGTAGATATTGCAGGTTTTATGTACTGTTTTACTGCAAGAACTTTAGCTCTCAAGATTTGTACCAGTTAGACAACTTGTTCAGTTTTGTTAAACTCTCA
Source organism: Megaceryle torquata (assembly GCA_024611175.1). NCBI lineage: Eukaryota > Metazoa > Chordata > Aves > Coraciiformes > Cerylidae > Megaceryle > Megaceryle torquata. The sequence continues at coordinate 42,332 of JANIJG010006158.1, forward strand.
TTCTCTCTGGTGTGTCTTTGCAAAACACCACTTGAAAGGTTTGATAGTGTTTGACACTGCATCTTTCCGACAGGGAAACATCGCTCTTTCTAAACAATACTTTTTTTGTAAGGAGTGCACTAGTCTATGAAATTATTTGAGGGGCAAACTCCATAAAGTCTGGGGACATAACATGTCCAAGAATGTGCAAGAATCACCACCATCCTGCAGGAAATGTAACAAAACCAAACACAAAATTAGGGAAAGTTCCAAGTTCTGGTCCTTAAATATTACTACACAAAAAAACTACACTTCAGTATGAATAAATCTGATTTACTGCAGCAGCTTCCTAACAATCTTCAGGGCACAGGCATGCAAAAATTACCTTCTTATCAAAGCAGAAACAGTGTCAGGAGCATTTAGAAAGGATTCTTTCTAACAGTTTGTTGTGGTTTGGCCTCTGCCAGCAGCTAAACCCCACACAGCCACTGCAACACACCCCCACTGCCTCTTTTGGGACAGGAAGGAAAATCACAAGGAAGAAAAAAATAGTGAGAGCCTGTGTGTTGAGATAAGGACAGTTTAATAAAACAATACAGAAAGAGAAGAAAGCAACAGTACTAATGAAAGTATATACAAATCAAGTGACAGGCTCTACCTATGCCAAGACACCAACCTCCCCTGCTCCAGACACACTGAAGCTACATGCAGCAGCAAGTTGAAAACAGGCAGGCCTACCCCAAGCCAGCCCACCCCTTATGTAGAGTCATGATTCCATATGGTATCAATTATCCCATTGGCTGGTTCAGTTGTTTATCTCAGCTGAGGCTCCTCCCAACTGCTTGGGCCAGCAGCTGTTTGTGATAATGAACCTGAACTGAACATGGTTAAACTGGCTCAATGTTTAGCATCTCTATATATCTAAATTGGAAAAATACCTACTACTGAAAAACTAGAAGGAAGTGTTTCTTATATATTAGCAAGCACAAGTGTTGAGAAGAAAAACACAGATCTTTTAAATTAAAGCAATACAGGAATGTCCAAAGCACAGCATAGTACTGCTGCCATGAATAATAATGAAATATCCCTTAACTGTAGCACTCACAAGTTTCTGTGATTCAGAAGTATCCTAACTTACATATACAGAAATAGATCAATATGGCATGCTTCATGTCCAGAAAAATAAGCTTTTGGGGCTCCACCTGAAGTAACTTCTGCTATTACGTTTCACTGATGATGCTTAAAGAGCAAAAACACCCCCTGCTCCTTAGCATAGTCTAGGCAAGCAAGGCAAACAGTGGGTCTTTAGGTTTACAGACTAATGAACAACTGCCTTAAAAAGCGACACAAATAAAAAGCAGTATTTTACCGCTGCAGTGTGGTCAAGAGTACATCAATGTTATTCTACCTTACCAGTTCTCCATAGTAGCCTAAATCATGTATCCTGAAAGCAACTCCAGGCACTTTTGATTACAGGTTTCTTGACTGGTTTTGGTTCCTCTTTTGATCCCACAGCAGCTGCAGTAATAGGAATACTGCATCAGAACTATCAGGGTGCACCTTTGAGTCCTGAGAGCTCTCCCAGCTGCCATGGCTTGTGTGGGGTTTGACACCAAGCTACTTGGAATACCAGCAGCTGTTTGACAACCAAGAACAGATTCACCATGCCTGAAGGCTAATCCTGTTAGCTGTAACACAATTAGATGGTATCTCTGTTTAAGGCTCAGGTCAAGCCCACATGGAACACAGAGCAAGATTTCACTCTAAGGGGCCTAATAGCCCCCTTTCCCACTCCCTCCCAGGGGAAGATATAAAGGGTAATAAGGAAAAGAAAAATGCCTCACCTAAGACTGGAAGTTGAGACTATAATAAATTTAATGAATAATAGGAGAAAAACAGAAAAAGGAAAATTAAGGGAAGAAGAATACAGAACTGTATACAAAACCTAATCTTGGATGGTAATGGATTGCATGGTGCATGTGGAGTCAGGCCTAGCCGTGCTGAGATATTGTTGCAGCAGCAGAGCCTGGGAAGGAAGAGCCCCCCAAACTACTTGTTAAATGGAGTGTGACAGGGAAGGGGAGGGAATAACAGCTGACTCCTCATGGTCCTGGGGTTACCACCCATTGACCCCACTCAGTCTGTTCACCCTTAAACCATAACAGATGGCTGGGACCTGACCCTCATTCTCATTCACAATGATCCCTTAAGGACCTTACCAACAATAACTTTTTCAAATCAGCTATAGAAACAGAGAGCATTTTTGGTAGAAGACCCTATTGCATACAGACAGAGTCATGAACTAGTATCTCCCTGCAGAGATGCTCCAAGGCCCTGCATCTCTGCTAACCAATGTTGCTTGTTCAGTATATATGTGTATATATCTGTTCCTGTTACAGAAATTATTTTCCTGTTACAGAAAACTTAGAGTAGCGATGATACAGTCTGTGGTAATTTAAGAGTCCAGGTGAACATGTAGAAGCAGCATCATCACAGCAGTGAGTTCTGATATGTCACATCACATACCACAATGTCTGGTAATTATCAGTGAAGTGGCTAAGACCAAAAGAGAATCTTTCCTAAAGGAAAAGCACAACCAGAGATTCTGGAAAGCACAGCCACAGATACACTTAACCACAGCACCTGCACAGCTACAAGTACCACTCCTTTTGATCATGGTTATTATCTCCATAGGTAGCTGCTCTTTTGCCTTCCTGATTTTTTCATACTGTGCCACTAAAATAGACTTTCAAACAGGTAGGTTTTTGTTTCTAAAGGCAGTTCCTACAATAAAGGAAAATAAGATGAAAAGTGATTTGCATTGTTTGGAAAAAAAAAAAAAAAGATTCTAACAACACCGGTACTTTGTCCTTAAGTCCTGCTATAACAAAAACTCTCGTCACATTTTCCATTTTATCTGAAGATCTCAAAGCAATTGGCAAACTATGTGCTCCATCCTTTGAAGATGATGACACTGGACACAGGAACAGGAAAATGAAGTAAAGAGTTTTCTACTTTCTGACTTGGCCATGGGAAATACAACTATTATCCCAAATGTACAAACAGAAGAATTTTAAGTAAAGATGAGAAATCATTAAAGCTAATGTTAATGACACCACCAAGATCTGAGATGGATCCTTCTATCCTATCTCTACTTTAAAAGTATAATTATTTACTGTAATTGATGTGAATAATCTCAGTTCTACATTAATATAATTCATCTCTACAGTGACACATTAGTTAAATGCAGCATTAAGCACAAAGTCCCATGGATGTAACCAAAGTTGCAGTGGAGTGGAATATAATTAACCTTTACATAGTTAAGATACGTGAAGGTTATGACATCTGCCACTTACAAAGTGCTTCTGCCTGGTCTCAGGAAATTGAGTTTCCTGTAGATACCTGGATGATTATTCTGAATCTGCATATATACACATACATCATGCTGAATATAATTTTTAGTAGCTGAATATAATTTTTAGTAGTTACAGCAATGCTTCATAAGACTGGACATTATGTGATGCAAGCAAGCATTATAGATGTGTTTTAAATATATTTACATTTCTGATTCCCCTCTCCTTAGTCCCTTGGTAGTTTGAGAAGAACACCTCCTCTGCTTCTGTTCAGGAGAGTGCATGGTCGATAATACATGTTTATACACCAGAACTCATGGCAAAGGATGAACCTTGACTATGTAGAATCTGAGATTATACCCTCTGTGAGTATTTTCTATGGGCTCTGTGAGAAGACGTGCTTCCCAGCTTCAGTGCAGCTCACAGCAGCCTGCTGCAAGTGTGAATGATTATGGGCTAGTAGTGGCTATGGGGTGGGTCGGGTGCTGGTTGCTTGCACCTTGGTTAGTGTACAAGATTAGTTGGAACATTAATAATAGTCAAGTAACTGATACAGATGTGTTGTTCTTAGATTATTTTTAAAAGAGCTTTTGAGATGAAGGTAACTTTTAGTTGACCTTCAGCACAAACAGATTGAGAATGTTCTCTTGAAACGTCCCGTTCAAAATTTTGAAAGGATAGGAATGGATTTGTCAATTTTTTTCAAATATTCCATAAAGAGCAAACAAGGTTCAGAGAAGATATAATCCATCTAGAGGGCTTGGGGTACAGGTAACAAGAAGAACCTGATCCATTAGGGGCAAGTCTTAGAGAAACAGTTTTTGGTTTAGCCATGATCAGGGAGAGACCATGATTCACAAGTTAAATAAAGAAATTAGCTCTGTAATGACAATTAAATGCTATCATATTCAGCATGCTTACAGATGGAAAAGACAAAAGAAAAAAAAAAAGCTGTATCAGTGACTCTTCAGCCCTTTAAAAGTTATATAACAGAGTGAAGGTTCATTAATATGTGAAAGTAAAATTCTTGACACAGACATTGTTAAAAGATATTAGAGCCGCACATTTAATGCATATCAGGTGCTAAACACTGAAAGGACTACCAAATTAAGACAGCAGATTTTAATAGCTGATTAAGGGGAATTAGTAGTAGTAAAAGAGCATTCATCAAAAAAGTAAATGCATACAAAAACCCCTAAATTCTGGCAAGTTAAATGTAAAACTTTCAAAACAGGTAAGGGATTTTGAGGAATAACTTATTGCAGGCACAAAGCTACGAATAAAAGCTTTTCTAATACAATAGTAGGAGGAAGCCTGCCAGAGAGTTGCTCTGAATAGCGTAGTCAAGGCAGAAATCCTGACATTCCCAAAGAAAGTCTACTTTTTGCACCTGTGTTCATTGACAACAGTATCTGAATATTTCCATACCAGTACTATATGAGTCTAAAGGAAAACTTCAATAATAACTTTCCAGGACCAAAGGACAGTTACCTAAAAACTAAAGAGAAACTACTGTTTGTAGCATATGGTTATTGCCCACAACCAAATCCTGGCTTGCTGTCCATGCATAGGAAGGGTACCAAATTCTATAATACAAAAGAACATTGCCTGGATATTTCTTATCACAGTAGTCCCCTTGGCTGCAATGCACAACTGCCCTGTGAGTAGGACTTTTACACAGCACATCAGAAGGAATGCAGTGGGGCAGAACACATTCTTCTGCTCTGACAAAGGCTGTTGTTGGAGACATACAGCAGGTACCGATCACTTGTTCATTTTTAGAATGTTGGTGGTAAATTGCTATAATCAGTACAGTTTGTAACAGCAATTTTTATTTATAATTAGCAGTCTAAGTAAAAAACAAATATCAAATAGACATAGGAACTGAAAAAAAATAGTCAATGTAAGAAGAGATCTCATTCCCAATGGTGTCATGTACCATACTATTGAATGGCACATACTGTGCGATACTCAGCATAGCAAAGTATCTAAGAGATTGCTGCATAGTAGCAGCTGGAAGACACTCCTGGCTATTATACCTCCTTGTTCTTAATAGATAATCCCTCAGAATCAGACTTGAAAGCTGGCACCAGAATTCTGGGGGTTTTGTTCAGGTATTGGCAGTTTTTTTGCTCTCAACCTGTTAGTTTTGTGAAAATAAAATATTCCCTTTAAATAAAGGTAAATAAATATAATAACACACATGATGGCAGGGGAAACATGATGATAGATTTTTTTTTCAACATTGCTCTTTGACTTCACATTGGGTTTGAAATGACAGAATCAAAACAGAGTATACAGTACAGTGGTTAAGTACACAGCCAATACTGAGAACATGGAAAGGGTCTGCTTTCTCATATATAACTATATTCCTCTTCTAAAACAATTATATGTTTTTCCCCTTCAAATTAAAAGAAGTGAAAAGCCAGGATAACACACGTGGATATAATTTATAGTCTGGATCAGAACAGAGGGGAATTGCTAAAGTATGTATCATTAACTCAACTGCAGTTCTGTGGAAGAAGGTCTCCCCAGCAGTTTGCAGACTTAGAATATTTGAAATAATACAGCTCGTTTACTAGAGTCCTTAATTAAACCACTTGCCTTTTTACATAAAAAATACCAGACTCAGTTTTGCCAGTAAAGCTGGCAAAATGAAAAGGGGAAAGGGGCTGCAAAAAAGATGCAGGATTTATTTTCAGGTTTTCCTAATTAAAATTTAGTAAGGCAAAGTACTGGATATCCGAGCTTATGTCCCTCTGAGGATATTTTGTTTCTAATGTGTCCAGAATGTTAAAAATACCAAAATGAAACAACATGTTTCAAATAGCAATACTACATACTGAAAATCTAATCTTGTTGGAAAACATCAGTGCCAAAGCCTAGCTAAATATGCAACTTAATAGTCAGATCTTGCCCATCAAACTGAATCTAACAATTCTAGTTTAGCAAAGGTGCAAAGGGGTAAATATATGTTTCTGCTTGCTTTTATTTTTCCCTAACCCCAGGATTATTTTACATAAGAAATTTGTACACATGCTTCTATTTGTGTGCATGTCCTTCACTCTCAGGCTTTTTTCTTACAGGACTGAAAATTTAATGGTCTCTATACCCTTTGCAGAATATCGTGAAAGATTATAAAATAAGAGATGCATAGCTGGCTGAATATATTGGTTACTATGAGAATGTTCATAAACTGCTAAAACCAAGCCCCAAAGACAAGGTTATAAGTACTATGAAAAATACTGTCTTTGAAAGAGCTCACTAGAATTATCATGATAACACCATGTAAACAAAGGTATTTGTTCACATGTTCACAGCGTTAAACTGCTGAACATAACGTGTGCTTTTGTGACTGTCATCTCACCTGAGCAATACAGAGAGGAAGAAAGGGCAATCCATTCATTTAGTTGAACTGTAAATAATGATCTCAGTAGCATTCTTAGGGGTTGGGTTTAGTTTATGGCTCTATGCTTTGTTCTAGGATAACATATTAGAGTAATGAAATATCTCTGCAGTAACAGGCCTGCAGTAACATTGAAACATGTTGTCAGTAGAAAGCAGAATCCCGAGTGAGATAATGGGATTTCTCTTAATTTGATTTGCCACAGATGTAGCTATTATGCCACTATTCTCCTTGCAGAAATGCTACTATTTATGTTTTCATTCCTAATTAACATAGTCACTTAGAGGTATACAATGCTGCTAGCTCAGCTACTAGTCCACATAAATCTAACTTGGCATCTGGCAAAATGTGAAGTTCTACATCTCATTTGATGCCTGGTACAGCAGAGGAAAGAATAACAAGAGGCACTAATCTTTACCCTCTAAGAAAAACAATCTGAAATCAGACTCCATCCTTAGGAAAAAAAAAATAATAATAGTATACATGACTAGGAATAACCTAGTTTTCAAAGAGCAATTAGGAGCCCAAATTTTTCTGCTAATGCATAGTATCACAGGAAAGCCATGCAATTTAAAAGCATTTCATAAGCACACAAAATTAAGCAAAAATAAAATTATATTGTATTAAAAAAAAAAAAACGCAAAAAACAACAACAACAACAAAAAACCCAACAAACAACACCACAAAAACTGCCTTGGAAAAGAATGATAGCAAGAGGTAATTTGAGGGAGCTTTAATTCCACTGAACTACCAGATCCTATTGAAAAAATTGCACTTGTGTTGGAATTTCTCCTTTTAATTAGTTCCTGCATCCTTGCTAACAACTGTAACAGCACAAGGTTTGAGGGCCTCAGCAGAATTCAGCTCATAAAGTTCTATTCAAGTTCTCACTAACATAATATATGGCCATACCCTGTGCTATAAAGAACATCATGTTAATGATCTTAGAATCTGTTAGACCCCTGGAACAACTGAGAATTACAACCCTGCCTGCATACACATTGGAAACTCCCCAAGATTAAAGCCTGAAAACTGAACTTCTGTCATATTTCACAACACAATTAAATATATTAATGTCTCAAGGGCCAACAGTTAGGTTTCAGAATAACAGGCACAGACAGGAAGACACAAGAGTTAAGTATCCATGTCTTATCCTGGTCCATCCTGAAATCAGACCCTACAAGGATGTGGCTTCATCCTTCTATATAGGACACTAAAATGGGAACAAATAGTGGGAAAAGGTTCTTAGCACAGGTAATATCCTCTCACGGAAAACCTTCAATTTGTGGTCTGGTAAAAATACTGGAAATCAACAGTGAGATTTACCTGGCTCCTTTTTATTGCCTTTGTACCACCAGGTATTAGCTATCAATGTTCATTCTAGGGTTCTATGTAAAGACCTGTCTATAAACTGCCTGGCCCCACATATAGGATGAGTGCCTGAGCATTGTGGATACCACTCCATTTTGCAGCTGCTTAAGTATTTTGCAGTGCTCCCCCAAGGGCTTAATGAAGTGGCTGTATCACTTTCCTCAATAGTAGCAGTTGGAAGGTGGAAGTATTAGAACATGAACATATTAAAATATATTGATAGGGTAGAACATAATGCATAAAAAACAACAGTTTGCCATAACTAGCTGATCATTAATAATTTCATAGTATACATTAGGTAGCAACAGAGCATGGAAATATTTCAAACAATACACAGAGAAAACCTGAAAATACCAAGTATGCAGTGACCTTAACACATTATGAATAAGGATGCAGACCTAGTCAGTAACTTAAGAGGCATTACAGATCATCAAGTAAAAACAGAAGTACTAGGCTGAGTAAGACAAATGCCACAGTTTGATAGCACGTGATCAATCTAATTTCACAACCCATACATGTCCTTTGCTTCTGCACTGAAGAGCACTGAGAGTCCAAAACACGCACTGCTCAGCAGGTAAGGACACAATGTTTATGGCTGAAATAGAAGGTAGTGTTATAAGTGACTAGAAGTGCACCTTCTCCCACCTTAGAAGATTTACAGGAGAGAAGTCCCCTTTGCTTCTGAGTTTACTCAATTTTTGCTGTTTTGCTTTTTTTTTTAAACACAGATGAAGGAAGTTAGTAGAGCCTGGTGGTAGCTGATAAGGCCCATTTCAACATGATTTCTCTTTCAAAAACAATACGTTGTAGATAAGGTCATAAGAAAGGCTGTAGTTTTGGGTATAAGATTTTTCCTTCATGTGCTAGTAAAAATCAAGCCTTCGTTAGTCCTTGGATGAGTCTGTAATTTTTTTCATCATCATCATTAGCCATTCTTAAGTTTAGCAATAGATATAAGCCTCACTTCTTCAACTGACATAAAGGTGATAGTTTTATGAACTCAATAAAACTTGTTTGTTTACAGTTTATGGATCCAGGTTCAGCTGTCTGCTTATCACCTCTGTTCAAGCATTTTAAGATCCAATAAATTTTTCCAGACTGAACTTCTGTATTGTTGCACAGGGACCAAATCAAGTGAGCTTGTCAATAGTTGGCCTTGTCATCTGCACACAGCCTGGCAAGGTCACTGCACACGTTCAGTCCAGTTTGTAGTAGCTTTTATAACAGAAGTACAAGGAGAGATCAAACAATTTATGTGATGAGCAGGATAATACAAAAGATGTGAGCAGCTGATGGCAGCACAACAGGGGAACTTAAAGCACTACAATCAATAGGTAGTGGCAAACGTTCACAAGTTTAAAGTACAAATAAAGATAGAGCTTTGTGACCTATCTCTTCTCCCGTTTTCCTAGTCCCAAAGGATTTGCATTTGGCAAAGATCTCCCTGACTTTTTCTCTGTTGCTCAGTACCAAACCTTTCCCACATATAAAACAATCAATGTTCTCCAGAGCTTCTGAACTTTCCTGAAGAGTTCTGTGCAATGGGATTATTCTTCTTCAACTTGTCTTACCATTTCTTCTCTCCCATTTTCTGGTTCTTGGTATCTAGGTCTGACAACCAGGAAACTACACCCTCGAGGACTCCAGAGGTTGTAAAGCATGCTCTATTGATTATCTGGAAAATCACCTAAAAGATGCTTGAATGCATTCCTACCACAAAAAGTTTTCATGTTTGTTCTGTAGACTTTTCAGTATTGGAAATTCTGTTGAAGAAAATAATTCAAGAGTAGCAGGATGGTGTTTTAAGAACAAGAAATATGATGGAAACTACAGTGATTCTGGGCAAACAGATAAATGTACCAAACTCAAAATTTAAGCCCATCAAACCAAACATCACTCATGATCTCAAACAGCTAAAGATTTAAAATACTATTAGAAAACATTCAATTATTTTGGCCACAGTGAGTTATTGAAATGTCTTCAAGAAGCACATGCAACCCTAATTCTCTTGCATTACTAACTAAGGTGAAACCAGTTAAAGTTTTCTCTTATGAGACTTACAGGCCAAGAAGTAGCAGATAATGATCTGAATTTTTAGATGCTCATACTCAAAAAAAAAAAAAAAAAAAAAAAAAAATCACCTCTATCTGCTTTTTACATATCTTGTATGATTGAATCTGTCAAGGATTTGAACTTGCACAAAGTACTCTGCTATCACAGGTCATTTTCTTTCCAAAAGACAAGCCTCAGTTCTCTTTTTTTTTTTTTCCTGGGAAAGGTGTCTTTAACATTTACAGGCTTTAAAGAACAGCTATACACTTATAGAAAGTATTAAAGCCTTATAGAAGATTACTTTATATGTGCAGGTACTATCATTACAGAAAGAACACCTGTCAGAAAAAACCCGAACTCTTATCTTTTCCCCTAAACCGTGCGAGAGTAATTTTCAATGTAAATGATACCTGAATGTTTTGGTCTTGCCTGGCAAGAATCACACATGAAAAGCAAATGAAGCAAAAAAGACTGACACTATTACTCACCCAAAATAGAAATGTCTCAGGTACTCAAACATTTGCTTAGGATAAACTACAAAAAGGCAAGGTAATTAAAAAAAAAATCTCTGCCTTTTATCTAGTGAGGTAAGACAAGATTATTTCGTGACATGAAATGAGACTGTGAATCTTGGCCTTATGATTTAAATGCTTGGAGGACATACACATCCTTTTCACCTTTATTTGGAAAATGCCTGGAAAATTTGTATGCTACTAAAATACAGTCAATTCTTTAATGGTAGCAGTAATGGCTTGAATGAGAGAACATTTAAGTGGAGCTACAATGAAATGAAGTATATGCTTCTGTGCTTGGCTGGACAGGGCTAGCCATTATACGATATTAGAAGGCACACCCCAGGAGAGGAAGGAAGAACTATTTTCAGTTCAACGTAGGCAATACTTGCATCATGGTTCCACTATTGGGAATCGGTATAACATAACCTCAACCATCAATAATAATGACTGGGGGAACAATGTTGATAAATCTCTTCATTGCAAGAAGCTGCTAAAAAAGCATGACACTGAATATCACAAGAAACAGAGGCAATGCGTGAGACACACAAATAAGTCATTTAAGAAACAGGCAATGAAAGAGACCCACAAATGCATGATTTTTCTGAAGTTTTGTAATATTTAATACCATTCTATTTTTTTTTTTTTCTGGAACTTGACTCATTATTTCCGAATGTGGTGAAGTTGGCACAGAAGTCTATGAACTACAGACCTGATGGATTGCTATCGTTACTACCCCTCCAGTGCATCAGCATACCAATGTGCAAAGAAATAACAAGAGTCTTTCCCTGCCCAAAAGTGGCATAGGAAAAATAAGTGAGCTTTAAACCACAGGAAATAGGAGAGAATAAATTAAACTTCCCAGTGAAAAATGGATACAGAAGGATTATATCATGGAAGTATGTGTGTGTGTATGTATAAAAGTGATGAACATATATAAAAATCTATATCAAAATACTATTATGCATACCAAGTTCAGAAAAAAGAAATCAAGAAATGGAAGCAAGAAAAGGTTTCCTTGCTAGCTTAAACCAAGGATTTATTAGTTTGCCAGAACTTTAAGCAGTATGCAAGGCATAATATTTTGGCAGTATAGTTTATAGTATCACTTACAATGACAAAGATGGAGAAGGACATAATTATTCCACAGAAATTTCAACATCTTTATTCACGTTTTTATTCTAGAACCAGAATCAGTGGCACAACCCAATGATTTCCAGACTGGGAGAGGCAGAACTGGAGAAAAGATTGATTTTGAGAGGACAATGCATTTGGAGATATCTTCAGTAGCACAGTCCTGCTAAACCTCAAGCCATTCTTCTGGTGATTATTTTCTCTGTGAAGGTCAGTACATAAAGATAAATTGTATTGTGTCCATACCTAGAAAAGTAAAGACAAAGTATATATTGCAATGTCACCATGACTCCTAATTTTTTAGGATTCAGAAGAATCGAAGTGATAACTGTAGATATTCTTTTACTTTTTAAATCAGAGTGGTATTTTGAGGCAATTGTAGTATCTAATTGTTTATTCTTTTCAAACACATAGTGTAGAACAATAAAAAAATTATAAAGCTTTAAAAATACAATTGGCAGGGCCTTATAGGGAAAAAGCTTCAGGAAGTTCATATTAAAATTTCAGTTTTGCTCCAAATACATTCAGAGGATTCTTGGAATGGTTCTACTGGGCAGCTTTATTTAGATGTGCAGTGTGGTTTCCCTTTCTCCCTAGCTATCATTTGAGAAATTTTCTTCTGAGCTGGTCAATAGGATCTCATCTCAGTGAAGTAAACTAAGCAATGGAGTTACTATATAACTTTGTCCTGATTCGCTTATGTATTTAAGGTCCAAATCCCTCAAAAATAAAAATGCATGTACTGGTGTTACTGCATACAGATAATCCCCAGAACTCAGCCAAACTGTTCACTTGTCTGAAGGTATATATATAAAAATAAGCATTTGCAGGCTTCACTCATTATTACTGTTATAATTTCTAAACTGAGAAAGTTTAGTTCGCTAGATTGGAAAAAAAAAAAAAGCAAAAAAAAAAAGCAGTAATGGTCTGAAAAGTAGAGATTCAAATGAAATTGTTTCAACGCCCACTGCATTTATCAGAAAGACTCCCATTGACTCTAATAGGTCTTAATCAGGATCATATTTCCAAGTGTCTCAAAAAGCATTCAGGCTTAAAAAAACCCAAACAAAATTACAGACTTCTAAGGACAGCAATTTGTGTTGGGACACCAGCAAACTTTTCCATTTAAGTTATAAATCAGTAAAAGAATTATTTTCTTTGACTAACAGAAAACCAAAACACATGAATGTATCTACACACACATATAATGAATACTGATACCAATTAAAACTTCAAGTTTTCAGAAACAAATTCTATCACTTTTCTGAAAGCTGACATTGAAAATTCTCTGACCTTTTGTTCTATAGCTATTGCTCCTTTGACATACACAGAAAAAAAGTAGGCAGAAAAGTATATACATGTCACCTGGTTTTGCAGGAATCCTGTTATAAGGGATTTCTAAAGGTTTTTTTCTCTCCAAAGCCTTAACTCCTCAGCAAGTTACTGTGAAAAAACCTTTGAACTCACACAATACAGTGGCAATTTCAAGGCCCTGAGGCACTGTTTTAGCAAAGTAACCATATGCTTATCCATAAGAACAAGGAGAATTAGGTTTTCATGTGCACATAAATTTATTGCTTCTGTGAGTCTAGGTTTGAAGTAAATACTTTAATCCCTCTATTCTATAAGCTATGTTTGTAATAGTAAGGTATTAAGACTGACTTGCTTTCCTAAAAAATCTCTGTTTAAACTTTATAAGAAATCAAAAGAGGAATTGCTTCGTAGAAAGGATTACACATCCTTGGCTATTCTGACCTCAGTGTCTTTCTTACTAAGTAACTGGCAAAGGTAAGGAAAGGTACAACTATTTTTTGGGCTTGATCATTTTAACACTGAAACCCACCTCAGAAACTGTTATATAAAGTTATATAATTATTAAGTCTCATTTTTCACTGATCAAGCTTTAAATACATTCTTTTACTCACTGGAAGAGTACATTAAAATAAAAGATTCCCCATTAGTCTTCAGTTAATTCAGTTAGCATTTTGCATTTGCATAAATAGGGCCAGCTTTTGGTTATAACACATATGGGATAATTTTAGTACAACAAATAGATAGCAAAATATATCTAAATTAGTATATCAGAGCATTTTCACTACATTCATCTGACAAATAGGTTTTTGTAAAGGATAAAGGTCACTTCAAAAGGAGCAGGCTCAGTTTGTTTTGGGCACATGGAGATCAGTGCTGTGCTGCAGAAGGGGATGAGTTTTGCTCTCAATTGATGGCTGACTGCTCTTGTTTTATACAGTGTGTCTGTCAGGTTCCAGCAGTACTGGTTGCTAGTTACATTCTTCTACTATATGGATTAAATTGTTAAATACTTCTGAGATCTGCCTCCAAGTATTTCAGGTAAAAAGACTTGGTGAAAAGTTGTGAGATTTGGTATCTCTTGTGTATTTGGCTGTTAACTATGTTGATTGGACAAATTACTTCTGTCTCTCTTGAAGGAAGGTAAATATGTTAGCAGAAAAAGCAAGTCCAATAGCTGGAGGATGTGAATAGGACAACTTTTGAGGCCTTTAGTAGATACAAAAGTGAATAGTGCTAACAGGAGAATTTTCCTTACCTATTTATATACCATACTTTGAGACTTTTGTGTTAGAAACATCTAAACTGTGAATTTGAAGGAATGATTTAATTCATAAACACATTGTGCAAATCATAAAACCCCCATGGTGCCAGATGATTTCACGAGTAGGAGTCACTTAGATTTCATAAGGCAATTTGCAACTTAGTGACAAAAGTTGTGGAAAAGATCCCAGGATTTATTAGAAATACTCCATTCAGAAAGGTTCTGCTTTTTGACAGTAAATCTAGGCATTTCCTCTTTAACACTGCACCGTTCTACAAGAACTGAACTACCTTCAGGGGCTACTAGAGTTGTAGATCAGCAGATGAGTGCTGAGGGAAAGTAGACTCACTGCCCTCACAGTGATGGACAGAGCCATGCAGAGCATGACTGAAGTAGCCCACAGAGGGAGGAACCTAGCAATGAATGCAGTCAGTGGGAGCAGCCATAAGAGCGCACAGCAAGCAGGAATGGGGGCAGTTAACAACAAACCCATCTGGTGGGGACTAAAGCTGATGAAAGGCAACAAAAGGCAGTAGCTAATGAGAAATACCAGAATTAGAAAAAGTCTGGAGAGGCCTCCTGCAATGTGTGCTATGCTTTTTACTTGGTTATTTGTCATTTAGTGTATCAGTACTGCATGCTCTATTATAAGCGAGTCTGGTCACTGAGAGGAAGGCTACTTGGTCACCTTCAACTAACTGCTGTCCCTTCAGAAAGGAGAAGAAGGATGTAGTATGTCTTCCCAGAGAGAAAGTCAGCCTGCAGAACTGCTGTGCAAACTCCTAGAGCACAGAGCAGGTCAGGTGGAGAAAGGGGGCATAATACAGTAAGCCTATGGTAACTTAAAGAGCAGACATGGCCAAAACTGAAAGGATCAAAAGAACGATACTTTCTCTAGAGACACATAGAGAGTTTGTTGCAGCACAAGTAGACATGAAAAAGCTTCTATTTTAGGACTGAAAGTGGAACATCACCCCAAAATGTCAGAAGACAGGACTCTCGCTGGGAGAGGGTAGAAGGAAAGCTGTTTACAAAGCTTTTAATTTCCTCTGACTCAGCCAGTCTGAGGTTCTTTTACCTCATTACATCATATCTCTCATGAAACACTGATTTAGAGACTCATCAGTCCTCCTGGCTTCAGCTCCATTCTAAGAGGGAATACAAGTTAGCTCTACCTCCATGCTCCAGCTGATGATTCGGGGTATGGTCTTACCTTCACCAGCCTTTTAAAGGCCACAGAAACTCAATACTCCCCTCCAAGACAGTATATGAGTGTGCCATGACTGGAGAAGGAAGACAGCAACCAGTTGATAACTGGCTTACTAGATGTTCGGGGTCGGGTGCTCATCTTGTGGAAACTATTCATGACATGTTCTCATGTTTCTGTCACTCCAAAAGACGTTCCTTTTGCTTAAGCTCATTTGATTAACTCATTATTTGTGAGTGAGAAAGTATCACTTATACAACACTGAGACAATTAAATTCAATTTCCTGGTTTTCTGGATGGTGCTTATGTCCTTGTGGATTCTTATTTAGTAAGGACCACCAAGAGGCTCCCATGGCAGCCAGTCAATATATGGCAGAAGGGTTACATAATACTTACTGACCTTTATAAAACTCTTAGAAAGCTACAGACAGGAAGTAATATATAAGGGAAAAAATATTTATATCCCAGAATCAAAATGATACCTAATAGAAAGAAAAAAAAAAAAAAAAAAAAAAAAAAAAAAAAAAAAAAAAAAAAAAAAAAACAATAATTTCACCCAAGCTTTTTTTATTAATTGAAGAAAAGTTTCAAAACTGACAATCCTTAGACCAATGTGAAATGATTCTTCTTCCCCCAAGCTAGGAGATGTGCTTTTTATCCTTTAAAGAGGCCACTAGCTGTACATATTGATAAAGTGTTCCTTCTCCAGCCCAAGGAAGATTTTAAACTTTCAAGGGATTACAGGATTTTATATTGTTAGTGGATAAAGCTAATCTTCTGCTACCCATGTCCTGGAATCCCTAATAATGAAAAAAAGAAATGAAGGATTAAAAGCTAGTGGTATTACAGCTGTCAACACATCAGCTTTAATTTTTCAAAAGCTTTCACATAGGTATGCTGACGTGTCTAGAGTCTTTTGCTGAAAGCACTTGATCAGTCTCACAGTGATAAGATAACCAAAAGTTACTTTATTTTTATAAGTATAGCACATCCTTGTAAATACACTAGATTCACTTTAAATTCTTCCTCCTCCCCTGAGCCATAGGTATGTGGAAAGATATGGTCATTTAGGATGGAAAGGCATTCAAAGATAAGAACTGTTATTACAATATTGACCAGTAGTTTGGGATGTCATGACACCCACAAAAATGATCAGAGGGATGCAATGCCTCTTCTGTGAAGAAAGGCTGAGGACGCTGGGGTTATTCAGCCTGAAGAAGAAAAGGCTCTAGAGAAACCTTATTCTGGCCTTACAGTACTTAAAGGGAGCCTATAAGAAAGATGAGGACAATCTTTTTACCATGGCCTATAGTGACAGGACGAGAGGTAACAGTTTGAAACTGAAAAGGTTTAGACTAGATTTGAGGAAAAAATTTTATTACAATGAGGAATGTGAAGCACAGGCACAGGTTGCCCAGAGAAGTGGTAGATGACCTATCCTTGGAAACAAGGTCAGGTTGAATGGGGCTCTGAATAACCTGATCTCGTTAAAGATGTCTTTCCTCACTGCAGGGGTGTTGGACCTAGATGATCTTTAAAGGTCCCTTCCAACCCAAACTATTCTATGATATGTACCTAAAATGGGTGCATCACGTCCCCACACACAAGCAGTGGACGTAGTCTCTACACAACATGCACAACCACGTGCTGTACCCACAGTGCAGTAATTTGCATCCATACAAATTATACCTACAGCATATGGCTGAACATTAAAACATAACCTCCTTAATGGCCATTAAGGTCAGGAGTGCTCTAGTGAAGCCAGTTCTAAAAGTCCAGCAAGTAAGCATGCTCATCTCAGCTGCAAACAAATGGAGATTGGAGCTGCACATGGAGCCATCTGATATCTGAAAGAAAGAGGAATCAAGAAAAAAACCCAGTAATGAGTGGACAGGGAAGCAGGCCTATATAGGCTCTACTAGCTCCAAAACATTTGCAGAATACATTAGTAACTAATTCAGCTCCCCATGGGACAAAAATTAAAAATTCTATAGATCACTGACCCCACTGGAGGCACCACAACAAGGCACCTCAGAGCAGCTGAGAAAATACAGAACCTTTTCTCAGTGACCCTGTGTAGTGAATTATCAACAACCTCTGGTTTGTGGAGAAGGCAAAATTTCCCCCTTTCCTTCACCCACCTCTAGGAGAAAAAACTCCTAGGCAGCTATATAAATTGAGTATTGAAGTTTCCTTTCACATACTCTGGTTATTCTTGGATAAATCAGAGGAAAGTGCTCAAATAGAGCTGTGTTGGGAGGAAAAAAAGTGAACAGACTTCAGAAAAAATCTTCACATCTCTCTTTTACATTGATCCAAGAAGCTAACAGGCAATTAACTACTGCAGTGGTACGCTGCCACCTAGAAGAAGCACTTCAAGACATCACAGACATCCCATCTGATTATTAAAGAGCAAAGATGCCATCACACTGGCCAGATCGTTGCAGCTTGACCTTTGAATATTAAGTTGTCGCCAGTACACCCACCTACTGGACAAATGCTTAACCCAGTGAGAGACATAATAATTGAAAGATGATACAGACTGATGCCAGAAATGTAGAATGCCTTTCCTATTAAAAAGTTAACCTACATCGATTTACTGTATGTGCATATCTTGCTATTGTGATAATAAATTGACAAAAGAGCCTTTGAGGATAGCCAAAGAAAATAAACTTCTTATGGAGGTTTCTGTCTGTGAAAAGCCCTTTCAGAAGTAGAAAAAAAAAAGTGCATTTAAGAAAATAAGACAGATAAAAGAACTCCACAGCAAAAAATCATCTTAGAGAATCAGAACTTTATTCCATGCTGACTGTTCACAAAGGCTAACCAATAGCGCTTGCTTAATGTGGTTTGTTTTGTTTTGTTGTTGGGGTTTTTTTCCTCCTAATATCATTGTTCTTAACTCTATCTAAACTGAGCATCCTGTGAAATGATCAGTCCACCTCAGGCAGGGGGAGTAGTCATGTAACCAGTTCAACACCTGACCTTTGGTCTGTGGAGCACATAAGAAGCACATTGCCATCTCCATACTGATGTGAAACAGGCTACAAGTCTACCAATAGTGTTTCTTCCCATATAAACACCAAGTTACAAATCACATAATTATCAAGAGAAAAAAAGAAAAAAGGAATCTAACTGCTTTACACCACCAAAACCTCCCTGATCATCTGGTGCGTCTAAAGATGAGAGGTTTAAATCAGAGTCTGCCAAGATGGAAAGTTTTGATTTTCACTGATTAAAATATTTCAGACCAAAATCTGGCCTTCGTGGGAATGTGCACAGAGCCTTAACCTCAATTGAAATACAAGGGCAATGAACTGGACAGAAAAAGCAAATGGCTGGAAGGTCTAGACCCTGTCCACAATACAATCTAAAGTAGTTTCATGTAGTATATAAAGACCATACCTTAATGAGGAGTTCCACCTCACTGTGCTTGGAATAAGTCCTTGTGCAACTGAACAATTTAGTACATGCACTTACTTTATTTTGTCAATTTTATTAATGAATGAATTCTCCCTGCGTAAACCCAGAAACCTTTTATTTTAAGTTCATGGTCAGTCACTTAATTTAAAGATTAGATAAACTTTAACCAAGGCCCTCAAATCATCTAAAACAATGGAGAATTTTTTTGTTTAAAGTATTTTCTATTAAACCAGAGAATGTGGAAGATTTCCATTTCTTATTCACCAGCACTTGCTACTGTATGAGCATTCAGTCTTTGTTTATATCTATGAAATCTCAGAAATAAACACAAATATACTCTGTGCTCAGACTAGATAGTGGGAAAAAAAAAATCTTATTAATATTTACACCAACACGGGAAATACATTAGTGTCACTCACTCATAGAATTCCATTACTGAGTGCTGTCTAATCTGGGAATTATGACACAAACTAGTCTTTCATCATATAATAACAAATTCAGAGGAACTCTGAGATTAAATGTTTTATCAGAAATAATGATGATTATGCTGAATGGTGCAACAAACCATTCACTGGTAATTCTGATAGCTGGAATATGGGACACTTACATGCTTTCCAAACAGTGCAGATTGCCTTTTAGAAATGGATGGGCTGCTCTGGCTAAAACACTTATTTTCACTGTACTAGTGCATGAAAACACAAAAGCACAGAGCGCCAGAGGGCTTTGAGAGGTCACTGCACAGCACAGTTCACTGCACTGCCCAAGGCAGGATCATGATACTTCTGTCAGTCCTAAAACACTTTCCCATCTCTTTCTTAGAGAACTCCATCTGTAACTTCAGAACTCCCCAAATAGTACATTATTATCTTTGCTTTAGAAAGTATTCCATAAAGATCTTTCTTGCTGTGATGCAAGTCTATTACTTATTATAGTCACCAGACTCCTACATTCACTTTTCATTTTGCAATAATCTTTATGTACTTAATTACTATCACGCCCCTCTCAGACTCCTCTTCAGGCTAAAAAACCATAACATTTTAAAATCTTTTTTCACAATTCATGCTTTTAGACTAATGTTCCCTTGCTTTAGGCCCTCAATAAATGATCATTCAACTTTTTTGAAATTTCTTGCCCCCAAACTGGAGAACAGCAGGTTTGTAATATGTGTAGTATAGTTACAGTCTTTTCATTCAAGTTTACTAAAATATGTGGTTTAGGCATGCTCTTTAAATTTCAGAATTATGATAGATCCTTTTGCAAATACACAAAACATCTGATTTTTGAGCAGTTTATAAATTGCCATAATCCCATTGCCTTTTTCAAAAAAAAAAAAAAAAAAAAACCTTCTCCTAAATCAATGGCTTCTCCTCTTATATTTGTGTTGCTGATTACTTCTGTGTAAGTGAGACAACATAGCACAATTTATCCTTGTTTAATTTCATCCTATCTGTTCAGACCATTCTTTCTTCAAGTGAATAAGTTTGAATTTTAATCCTGTCCTGCAAAATGCTAGCTATTCCTTCCACACCACTGTTTCCTTGAAGCAAATCTTTTAAACTTACACATTTTTCCATTACTCAGGTCTTTCATTACACCATTATTCATTATGTTTTACTGAGTAAAACAAAACCAAGGCAGTATGAGATGGGATTTCAACCAATACTTCCTTAATTTTGACCATGAACAATTCCTTGGTAACTATTATATGGTTATCTTATCCAAACAGTGTTCCACTATTTGTTCTATTTCAGACAGTTATAAACCAAGACTAGAATATTGCCTATGGACTCCTTTCCCTGTTTGTGTTCTCCCCTTCCATTTTAATGAGAAAGTTTACATTTCTTATTTTCCAGTCTTTTAGTACTGCACTTATTCTCTGTAACTAAGTAATAGTCTGAGGTTGCAGTAGTACTCCTAGACTAGATCTCATACCTGTATCTATGCAAAAGGAAAAGAAACAGTATTTAAGTGTTGGTAGTTTTCAGTCTCCTATCAATGGTAGTCATCTGTTCTGTAAATACACTGGAGCACAAGTAAGGCTCCTGTACTTGTAGAATAGCTTTTTGCTTTTTAGTATGTGTGATATTGAGTTCCAGAGGGAATAGGACACTGCAGAGTTATATGGCAGATGTTGAGGAGTGAAGGCAGAGGGAATGATTATAAATTCTCGCTTTTGATAGGGTATTTCTTCTTTTTTCCTCCATCTAAGCACTTTGCTTTTGGGAGGACATATAATAAAAAACTCTAGGTGAGTCATCAAGGAGGTTTTCTAAGCCTATGCCCTTCTGCCACAGAAATCCCCATTGAAAATGACAGCATGATCCAAGTTCTATGAGCAATAGCAGCACCTATTCAATAAAAATACAAGCAGACCAGTAATTAGGAAAAAAGTTCTCATGTACCCTCTCTTTCCCTGTGCCAATTGCCAGTAGCCATTAGAAATATTCTTGTTTGTTAAATTTGAGTAGCAAACATCCGCGGAATAAAAGGTATCTCTTCAATAAACATTGGTTTGGGTTTTTTTGTGTTTTTGGTTGGTTGGTTGGTTTTGTTTGTTTTTTGTTTGTTTTGGTTTGGTTTGGTTTTGTTGTTGGTGTTGGTGTTCCCCCGCCTCAAATGGGCTAACCTTTCAGGATTTTTAAGAGTCACCACTGGAAGTTGTTTATCTAGAAACTGAAAGGAAGAATGGTACTTTCATTTTTATGTCCAAATATTTCATGTGAACTCTGTAGCCATTTCATGCTCTTTATTCTATTAAACTATCTATTAGTGCATCTCAGCCTCAAACAATTTCAACTGAGTTCTATCTATAGTATAAAACCTTTGATATTAGAGAGGAGTGAAGCAAGAGTGTAACTGCAGCAACAGTTCAGACATTGGCTATACAAACTCATACCTGAAGACAAGTTCTCTATCACTTCTTTTACATTCCTGACAGAAAAACAAATGGAAATCAAACATCGTGCCTGCCCAGCCTCCCCACCACTGCACTCTTTGCCTCCAAGTGTGTTGTAATATAGAGAATCAACCTACCAAATTGTTGAAAAATTGGGCCACAGGATGCTCAGAAATTTAAACTGCACAGAGAGCAATAATCCATGGGCATGTTGAAAAGATGAAGTCTGAATGGGAATACTGCATTATTTATAAGCCAATTATGAACATACATATTTTTTTATCTCCGCACTGTGACCTGCGGCTCAAGTATCAAGGATTCTGAAAAGACATGATGGCTCAGAATGGAATTAACTTTAAAAAGAGCATTTTCACAGCTTCAGGTCTTTTTATGAGCATCAGCAAAGCTAAGAAAAGGAACATGAGAGGAATGAAGTCACTAGAGATACTTTTCTTTGTAATAAAACAAAGGTTTAGAAAAGACACCACACCTTCAAACATTAATCCATGTTTGAGGACAGCAATAAATAACAATAAAAAGTTAATCAGTGCGCAGTGCTTGAAACATAAAGAATGTGTGCCTTTCTCTAACACGCAGACTGCAACTGACAGATGGGGTATCCAGATCCTTAGAATTTGACTCTGCCTCTTATAGACAGGTCACCAAGTTTCTTGATGAAAATTTTGTGCCACAACACAGTTGTGCCCCTTCTTCTGCCACGAACTGACTCTCTACCCTCACATTTGGAGTAAGGCAATTTCAGACACATGATTCAAGCAATCACACCGCAAATGCAACCACTGAGTATCCCTTCCATAAGTACCTTTTTACTTTTTTACTTTTTCATTGTGCATGCTTCTGTTAGCAATGATGCTCTCCTGAGATGTTCAATAGGATGAAAAGATGGCTGTACTCAGAGAATGAAAAGGAAATGAAGACTCCATCATCTACAAAAGCAAAGAAAACATGTAATAATGGTTGTAACACATGTCTAGAGACCTGTTCTGGAATGAAGCAGCCTCTACACAGACTTACATAATCCTAAATATCAGATCTAGAATGCATTGTTTAGATTGTATCACAATATACTCTTGGCACTCTTTAAATTCTTCTGAAGCACACAAGTCCTCTGTTCTTGAAAGATGTGCAATTTCATAATAAAACTGTTCAGAAAACAACTGATTTTTCAAAGGACCTTGGGAAAATCTGTGACACTTAAAAAAACCACATAAATACTATCATATCCTGAGGTTCCTTCAGCCAGCTGGTAAAAGTCTATGAAACATTGCAACCCTTTACATGAGAAATTAAGATAAATCAGGAATGTATTCCAAACCTTACACTTGCCTATTCCCAAAATACGTATCTTCTCCACCTCTATAATACTGAAGGCCATCAGTAGGATCAATATCACTACAGCCCTAGTATAATTGCCTGTTCTTTGCATATACAGCAACCATGGGTCACTCCTTCCTCACCCATTTCCAAGAAAACGTACAAAACAGGTTGTTATTGAACATCTACCAACTGCAAAGTTAAAAACCTGTGTGCCAAATGGGCACAGCTGCACCAGCCACCACTGAGCTATATGCAGACCTGCCAAATAACAGCCACCTCACTTAGGATAAACTGGGCTGCATCAGAGACAATGTCAAGCATAGTTAAGAAGCCTTTGAAAGAGTTCCTCTTCAATCACCACTTAAAAACAATTTACACAAAACACAGGATACTCATATTGCAGAAAGCACTACAGAACAAGTCTTAGTTTCTCAGTGTATTAGGTGTGTAGAGTACTACAGCATGTTTTACACTCTTAATGCCCCACTCTGCTCAAGTAGTACACTCTACTTCCTGATATTCTTCACCTTCCCTAAAATCTAAAAAATAATATTTAACATGTCTCTGTGTTTGTTTTACTGAAACTACTGACATCTCATTTATGGTAAGACTTACAATAGGCATAACATTAGAATGACAATCCTCTTGCATGAAATTTCCTCTAGGTTTTCTGATGTGTTGTTCAATGAAAAGAGCAGCGACTCCCTCTATAGGAGAAACCTGTCCCAACACGAATGCACCAATTAAGCCTCATCCTCCATCTTTGTATCTTAATCTGAGGGTGTCATTTTGCACCATTGATTTTTAAGCAGAAATCTCCACTGAGCTCAATGGGGATTTCTGTTTGAAAATCAATGGCACAGTATGGCTCAGGGTATTTAAACTAACCCTGGACTCTGCTTTAATCTACTTTCTTTCCTGCTTCTTTAGCATGGGGAGAAAACTGTAATTTTATGTCACTATTGACTACATTTTAAGAGATTAAATTAACCAGACCCCACGCAAGTACCAAAAGTTATTATTTTACTATTTTAAAGAGAAACCTCTGGATAAATTGGTTTTCCATAAAGTGTCACAGTGGTAGACAGAGTGCAGTTCAGCTGTGTTGTGGGGAAGAAAGCAGGATGCAGCAGACTCGGAATGAGTACTAATACACTGGGAAAACTAAGAGTCTATTGAAGCCAACCTAGAAATGTGGTTTCTTTCCAACCCTGTGTATTGCTTTTCATTTACTTTGTAGTCAGGGCACATGAGAATTTGTTTGAAGGATGTTTGCTGTACTTTCACAGGCTCCTGTGTGTGATACAGTGGCTTTCACTCAAATATAAATCTTCTGGCTGTCTATAGAGATTTTGGGACTACTGGGACACACACATAGAAGCAATCATTTCTTACTGAAGAAAATTAGAAATGTCATTTTTTTAGAGTATTTAGTGTTTTCTACATAAGAAAAAGTTTTCTACAACCTCTTTCAATTAACTTACGTAAGAAAGGAAACATTCCTATAGCTCTTCCATCTGTTTCTTGTCATTCTCTTTAACAACTTCCTCATTCCCCAGCCATGCCAAAATGGATCCCATGTCTTGTCTTGTGGGCCTAAGGTTTCAAATCATTTTGATGGACTTTAGACATGAATTGGTTTGGCCTGCATCATTTAGATTTGGTTTTACCTTATCCCAAATGAACAGACAAGGCTGAAAGGGATTTGGTTCTACATAGTCCTATATTTTTGTCTTATCAGCTCAGCTAAAGGCAGCCTCCAAAACTGAGGAATTAAATTAGGAACCAAGAGCACACATCTTCTTGTCATCTTGAAAACTAAACCCTAAAATATATTTTAGAAAATAGTGCAGTAAATATAGAGATTCAAAAGTTTTCATGGATACTAGAATGATATGGATGAATCTGACACGATTTTAAGCTGATTGTATTGCTCTAAAGAGACAGATAGTTCTCACAGTAATAGTGATACTAAGTTGTCCTGAAAAAGAAGCCGAAAACTTATAGTAGTCACCAGTAATTTTCCCAAGGTAGTTCTGCAAAATGCACTCTCCTCCACACACGAATCTAACAATTGCTGAGGCTTTTAGGTTGTAGCAACTTATACATAGGGAAGACAAATAAACACTTTGATTTAGAAGAACTAATTTCAGAAGCAAAATGAAACACTCATTACAACATGTGCCTGCTCTGATCCCATGCAAATCAGTGGTGAACTCTTCTGATTTCACTGGGAGCAAATTGGGATGCCTTATAGTACTTCAAAAGGACAAACTGTGAAAGATCAAGATTTAACTTTTCATAAAACAGTGTTTATGTTAACTGCAGTAGGCTTCAGCCTTCATGTTTGACTAAGGATCTTATTGCATCCTTGATTGCTTGCCTCTCCTTTGCATGATGCCAGTTATCTATGCAAAAAGAGCAGTTGGCAATCTGACTGCTCCCCCATGAGCTGTTTTGGGAGTTAACATGTCTTGAAAAGATTATGTAGCCACATCTTCTGATAATTCTTCAAAACACTATAAGTAGTATAAAGATGAGATAATTGTAAAACCATATATTTGATCTCCTAAAAGTATCTGATACAGCAGCTAGTTATATACATCATCATTAATCAAAACTCGGTAAACATTAATCAAAAAAAAATCACAATTTTCTGTGCTTTCCTGTAGGATTCTGCTCAAGAAAGCTGTTTTAGATCAGTTGTAGTCAAGCAAGTTTGCTGTCACTTGGTGATATAGTGGCATCTAGTCAGCACTAGATAGAGTGTTCATACTGTGAGTAATGCTGCAGGCACTGATGCCTTACCATCTTCTGTCCTGAGCACCAATGTTATTACACTTTGTTCTAATATAGGCTTTAAGGAAACAATACAGAAGCCATTATTTCTGAGACTATAAACACAGCAACAACAGAAGGCTGGAATCGCTTGATACACCTTTAAAGTCAAGGGTCCTACAGCAAATCCATAATACAGCTATTGTTCTGTTTCCTAACTAGTAGCTAAGAGTAAAGATGTTGCTAAGGACTGTTTTTCCCAGCTAAAGAGCTTCAAAATTCAACCACCCTTCTACTGTCCCACCTGCTCAGAAAAACAATGCCCATATTTCAATAGGAGCTTCCGCATGAGAAGTTTAAAGTACTTGCAGAGCTTAATTTGTCAACCTTAATTGCTCACTATCCTAGTAAAATATCTCACTGTTCTAGTAAACGTCTCACTGTGCTAGTAAGACAGTGAGATATTATCCCGATCTTTGACAGAGGGAAAGCAGAATATTAAACAGGATGTTGTAAAAGTGATGAAACTTAAAGAGAATCCAGATCTCCTTTAAAGCTAGCTAACAACTACAATTCCCACTACAGAAACTTCAAATTTTTATTCATTTAAATAATAATAATAAATCCCATTCCATTCTACTTCCCAAATGCCTATGGATTTTAATAAGTTCCATGAAATTGTATTTAAATTTTATCTTTCCCCCTTTTAATACTACTATCTTGGTATAATAATATGACATGCCCTTATTTTTTTATTGCTTCAGGTTCACAAATGCAGCTGCCTCCTATTATATACTTAATATTTTTCCAGAAGAATTTTTTTCTGTTGTTATTGAGTGAAACTACTACTGCCAGTTACTAAACATTGCTACTATAAATATGTCAATAAATAATTTTAAATAGTTTTAAATACAGAACCTCATGCTGCAGAACTACTATAATAATTAAATCAGAAAGGCATTCAGAATAAATGAAACTTTCAAATAAAGCTTGCAACAGTTAGAGTCACAAAAGGTGACAAGGACTACTGGAGAAAGATACCAGTGTACAAGCAAAGTATATGCTCTTGGGAATGTCTCTGAAAGAAGCTGTTTACAAACAGCCAAGGAACACCCTGTGAGAAACATCTGCTTTGCCAGCAGCAAGCTATCAGTAAGAAAGATGAGACTGCAAGTAGCATATAAATTCCCCACTTCTTTGTAAATGTGCGTAATAACCACTCATAATTGTCTCTTCCTTTTTTGAGTCTTCAGGAGAGGTACTTGTCTGCAGCTGACCCAAGTCACAGAACAGAAGTCCTCTCCATATGCTTCTTTGCAAAACTTTCACATGAAGAAATGTATAGCTGCAAGTTTTTTGTTTTCCTTTTTATTCTATATCTGGTGGACTGCTCTTCTGAGAAAAGGAACATATTCAGTATAAAGCCATCTCAGGTGTTTTCCCACTGGCCCATCATTTCTAAGATAACCCATGTGATGTTGGGAAGGAACATCTTGTTACAGTACAAAAAAACCAAACCAAACCAAACCAAACCAAACCCAACAAAACAAA
>JANIJG010006162.1:0-16046 GCA_024611175.1 Megaceryle torquata
GCCCTCCTCGGTGATGCCTGATGACGGGGGATGGGCCCTTGGGGGGAGCTGAGGCATAGGAAGTTCCATGTAAACATGAGGAGGAACTTTTTACGGCGAGGGTGACAGAGCCTGGAACAGGCTGCCCAGGGGGGTTGTGGAGTCTCCCTCTCTGGAGATATTCCAAACCCGCCTGGATCTGCTCTAGGTGATCCTGCTCTGGCAGGGGGGTTGGACTGGATGATCTTCCGTGGTCCCTTCTGGCCCCTGACATTCTGTGATTCTGTGATTCATGTCATGATGATGATAGTGGCACTGCAGCAGGTTAGTGTTTCTTCAACTCTTGACTGAATTACAGGCGACACAAACTTATCTTCTTTTAAATTATAGTACTTAAAGAAATCTTTGTTTTCATGTTCTCATACTCTGGCATATGCAAAGAACTCCACAATAACAGTTTAAGTATGGATCAGACAGAGAGACAGAGGTAAACAGAGCTGAATTTAAAAGATGGAGTAATTTTGTAATAAATCGGTTGAAGAGTTTCAGGGACACTTGTTTAAGTTCTGAAACTGGCAGGTCTATGAATGGTACTGGCTTTTAAAAAAGCATTTAAAGCTTAAACGATCGCTGCCAAATACTCTCTGTAAGTAATGGAGAAATGCCTACCATTTATGGGTAATTACTCATTTCCACCTCTTTCTAAAAGCAGTGGCAGGAGGTGAGACATGAATTGTGCAGTGTTTCATTACATAAGGACACACTGGGTCTTTTTTTGGAATGTAACCTGCCAAAATCCAAAAGAATATATCTTATTAATAAATGATGCTTTCTCAAAGGCACTCTGCATTTCATAGAATAGAGGACAACAGCTAGAAAGGGTAAGAAGAACTTCTAAAGTGGGAATGATGAATATGATGGTTTCCTTCCTGCCAGATCTGCATTATTCTGCAGCCCCATGGTGCAAAGACTTGAACTTTAGAGCTGTATACTATGTAATCTGAAACTTGAAAGGGATAGAGACTTCACTGCTGACACCTGCTGATGACCAAGGAGAGGTTTATGAGTCCTGGAGTGTGGAGAGACTTGCTGAATCCTAGAAAGATGTCACAAAGGAACACTACCATTCCTTAGTGGGCAATCATGCCTAGATAGCAAAAGTCTGAAAGATGTTTAGTCCATTACAAATGCTTGTGCTGGGCTGCCTTCATGCTTTGAAGTTAGGGGTGAATAGAATATTATTATTCGTGCTTCATAATGAAAGGACAAGGTAAGTGCAGCTACTGGGACTTGTGACAGCTCAGCTGGTTCTCACACACTCTGTAATTCACATGTAAAACTCTCTAGTTTGTGTAAAACTTGGATTCCAGAGGCAGAGCTCCACCTGTCCAGACTACCAGCCCAAAGCTCCAGAGAAGAAACATCCACACTTTGTCACAGGGCCATAATAAATATCTGGAAATAAGAACCTGAGCAGAAGTGCGATGTAATCATTGCAGCAGGAATGCAATGAAGCAGGACATTTATGATGGAGTTATTGTGCTGCTGAAAGCACCAGGGATAAACAGGAGCTCTACGCAGTGTCAGAAGAAGGTTAAAAAAGGAAATGTGATTTCTGTAAACCTGGGGATTCAAATACTACATCAGCATATCCAATATGAAAATGATTTCACATATGAGAAATCAGAAAGGCTGTTTATTACAGAGTATTAGTCACAGAGTCTTCAAATGTAATTGCACGAAGTGGGCAGGAAAGCTGTAAGTCTAATAACGATATAGAGGGTCATTTCTTGCTTATGGAAAAAGGGCAGGACTCAAGACAATACAAATAAATTCATTAGAAACTGGAGTAAGCGCCAGGAAAATCTCCTGTTGTTCAAACAGCTAAATGTGCAATGAGCTGTATGGCATGAACACAAATATAGCAGCCTTGAAAACAGAAAAAGCTGTAGGGCTTTAATGACACAACCACACTGACACAGCTTACACCCAGCATGTCCAGGGGACAGGTAATTCCCAGCAGTGCCACAGCCAGTGACGTCCGAGTGACTGACTAACAGTGCTTTGGGCAAAGGGAAAGGAAGGAAAAAGGCTCTGGATTACCTCGGTGGGTAAAGTCTAAGCTGGGATCCCAGCTGTTGTTTCCTCCCTCCCCAGAGCTGAGCACTGCAGAGGTTACCCTCATGAGCAAGTCATAGCCCAGGCATGGAAGCAGCTGTGACAAGAGCCCTAGTGATATGGGACTTGTTATGAGAAACAGAGACTGATGGGGCAGGCATCATGGAGAAAGCTTTGACAGGGCACTCTGATAAGAGTCTGACAGAATTATAGCATTTCTCTTAAATAAAAATCTATCATGTTACCCCTGGACTCCCTGATTGCAAACAGGCATCCTCTGAGCCCAGCTGGGGGTCAGGGAGTGCCAGGGAGGGGCTAAAGCCACATTATTTGGTTGGTTTTTTGTGTTTTGTTTTGTTTTGTTTTGTTTTAAGTAGGAAGCTTTCAGAACTGAATCCGGTCCTTTACTCCATCAAATATAATTATCAATTGAAGGACTTTTGAGTTGAAGAATTATAATTTTTACAGTACCCTAAGTGAATGACAGCTGTTGCCTAAGTTCTCACAAAGCCCACTCTGAATTGTGGGTCAGCTGGATATTTCAGGTTATTCTTGAGAAGAGAAGAGAGAAGAGAGGAGAGAGGAGAGAAGAGAGGAGAAGAGAGAAGAGAGGAGAAGAGAGAAGAGAGGAGAAGAGAGAAGAGAGGAGAAGAGAGAAGAGAAGGATAGGGGATAATTCCAGTAGTATAATGTCTGCCAGTACAGGAGGTATATGGCACAATACATCTCTTAGTATTGGATTCCTGATAAATAAAATGAGGGTGGTTATTTTTAATTTAGTATTGCAGCATGCAGGTTTCAGGCAACAGAGACTTCGATGCTTAGAGAATATTCACAATATAATTTAACTTCAAGGTCCTGCAGAACACAAATAAAAATTGTTTTAGAAAACCACACAAAATCATCCTCAATTTTATCCCTATATTAAAGCATTGCACTAGTCTAGGGCATAAATACATAAAGACATTAACATTTGTGCTGTAACTGTTTTTGAAAAAGGAATGCTGCAATTTAATATTGTAACAAAATAAGAACATCATTTTCATCTTATGACATCTCTCAACACCAGACAGCTTAACATTAACTGAAAATACCCATAGCAGTCTCCTCTCTTCATATTTTATACCCCTACTTATCTTTTTATATTGTGTTGCTGCAATCAAGTCCTGTCTATGCTGAAGTTAACTCCTTCATATTTCCAGGTCAAACACCAAAACTGCTATGGAGTTCAGTTCATTAGTGCCCTTCTTTCAATCTACATATTTTTTATTTTCTTAGGTCTTGTTGGCTTTTATTTTTTCCAGTCCTCATATCTGGGTAGATGTTTTCATCCCAGTGTAACTCCTCAGCAAGCATCATGCAGTCCAGGGGACCAGGCACAGATCAGTTCTCAGGATCTTCAACAAATTCTACTTCATCATTCTGAAGCCTTGGTGAAAACATTGGTGTTTTTTCTCTCGTGTAACTGGTTAGGGATGCAACCTTACCTTCACTTGTGAATTTCTTGGAGAAATGAAATAGCACTCCCTATTAACTTCCTGAAAAATAATTTGATGTCAAGGGATCTTTTATGCTTGCTTTTTCCTTTCTTATTACAGAAGTTTACTGTATCGCTACATCAACAGGGAAGAAAAACAAACCAAGCCCCCCCAGACCCTGGAGTATTTTTAGGAGATCTAGAAAGCAATGTCACACATGAAAAGACAATCTTGCAGTAATATTTAATTGCCTACATTCTGTCTTTATGCTGTTGTGAGTTGGTCTGCACCAACATAATTCAGGATAGAATTTGGCCCATTATATTTAACTTGTCTACATTTTTTTTTTCTCCCCAGAATTCTCACATGTCCTTGATAATTAATTCTCAGATCTAAATACTGGATAACAGCACACTTCAGAAATTTGAAGGAAAAAAATGCACAAAACTAGTTGTCAACATCATACTGAGTAATTCAATAGTACTGAAATATCCCGAGGGTGGATATGAATAAACAATTCATGAAGAGCTGGTAAATTACATTTCAGCTTCTGTTTATTGCAAAACTAGATACTAGTCAAATACTTAGCTCTATCAAATAAAGACAGCCCATTGGGCTTAGAATAAAGAGCATTTCTTAAGAGTTTTTCTCCTATATTTATTTTGTGCAGGATAGGTTTAGGTTTTTAAGCAGTCTCAAACACAAACAGATGATATTATATCAGACAAGGTCAACGAGGAAATCTGATGACCGACAGCAAGCTGGGTTAGTCCTTAATTCTTTCATAATGTACACAAAAAAATAGTGAACTAATAAGAATGTGCTTTTCAGTTTTTAGACCAGTTTTTTTAAGCTAACATGAAAAACAAATACAATTTAGAATATCTTCATGGTACATTTACAAGGATTCATAACATGAGATGTCTAGTGGAAGAGCCAGCAGCATGTGATTCTTCTATAGCAGTTCATGTTTATCCTATAACCCTAAATAAATTAATTTAACCCTTTGAAGCCAGTCTTCATAGCAAAGCAATGCAGGACAGAAGGTCACTAAATACTATTCAATGAGAAATTGCTGACAAAGAATCATAGAATAATTTAGGGTGGAAGGGACCTCTGCAGGCCATCTGGGAAAGATGACCTTTCAAAGCAGAGCCAATTTTGAAGCTGAATTTAACTTTGAAGTTGGATTGTGTTGCTCAAGTCTTTATTAGGTCCAGTTTTTCATACCTCTAAGGATGGAGATTATTAAACATCTCCGGGCAACTAGTTCCAATGTTTGGCCATCCTTGTTAACAATGGTTTTTCTTAATATCTATTTTGGACTTCCCTCGTTACAGCTTGAGCCTTGTTTCTTCTGTTTTCTGCTAACAAAAAAGCCTCTACCATCCCGTGTCAGTTTACATCACTCATTTATGTAATGCCATGACAGCACACATAAAAAACCGAGAGCTCTGGGAATTTTCTCTACCTGTATGGTCGTTGTGAAAATCCCTTAAATTGGAAAAATACCAAGTCTCCTGCTACTGGGTCAGACTGCAAGATTCACCCGCTTGCTGTTGAGGAATATTCTCCAGTGAAATCATTCTCCTTTTAGCGGGGAGTAGAGAACATTAGGAGAAGAAAGAAAAGGTAGCAGAAAGGTCACAAGAAAGGGAAGCCCAAATACGCTGCAGCCCTTACCAGTGTAAACAGAAGAATCACTTGAGTTATTGTAGTGCTCATTCATATATATTGTAGTGCTCATACATATATATAATAAGAGCAGTGAGATTGAGACCTACTTGCTGCAAAGCATATGTCAAAGAACGTCATTGTAAAACTGGGATTTTTATTTGCATGCATGTATTTAGAAGCCTCATTTGTTCCGTAGAACTGCGGTTTGATAAAGTCATCAAGGTAAGCCTGAAATCCATCGTTAATGGCTTTAAACATTGTTTATGTCCAAAAATAACAGATCCAACGAATCTACTACTTTGTTTCTCAGCAGTAATGCTGGTGAATCAGTATCTACACTCTTAAGTTTGTTGTCCCATTATTTCCCCAGTGTCCAAGAAAATTCATGATTTTTCACTGCTTTTGCTTTTTGGATATAGTTTGGCATCAGGTGTGAGGCCCTAAGACTGCTGAAATATCAGGACCATAAAAGCTGGATGCTGTTAGTCTTTAGGGAGGTATTATGAGGGAAAGCTAGCAAGCACCTTGCTAGTCTTCTCATGCCAGTAAGAATGTGCTTTGGGGCAGATTAGCAGGAGACAAGTTGGAGAGTAAACGGAACAAAAATACTGCAAGCTGAAATGGCGAATAAGCTTTTGGGATGCTTAATCAAACCACTGCAGTAGTCACTCTTTTAGAGCTGGGAAGGGAGGCAAGGTGGGCCTGTGGGATTGTTAGTCAAGAAAATTACCAAGACAAACCTCATACTGTTACCTACACTGCAACGCTGTCTGAGGTACCAATAAATAACACTGAAGTGACAATCTCTATAATGAGATTCAAGATCATTCTCATCACAAAACTGCACGGTTTTATTAATGTGAATTGATACTTCAGCTAGAGATGTCCTGACAGTCAGATATTAACTGAAGGCTGTAGGTAATTTTAACAATATTTTCCTGTTCAGATGTTACATTTGATTTGTTTCTACCTGCTACCATAGTTTATACTGACAGCATTAAAAATGGGTTACTGCACTGTGGTATTTTACAAAGGTTCATGTCACTTCTTGTTACCTCACTTCAAGCTGCAACATGACAGAGCACAGTCTGATACAATGTAGTGTGGCCTCCTATATTAGAAAGGGTCAAAGATTTTCTAAACAGTAATATTTACATTGCAATGGATATTAACGCAGCAGTATTAAATGTTGCATCAAACTCTGGCAGCACATGATTTTCCATTTCTGTTAATTTATATGGCTCAGACACAACAGGTTCCATCAGTCAGTGTGCTCTGCACCACAAAATTATTCCTGTAGTGGAGAGAGAGACTGAGGAGAAAAAAAAATAGATAAAAGTAAAAATAAAATAGTCAACTGTCTTCCTCCTCTAAAATGCATGAAAAATAAAAATTATTTGACACTGGAAATTGCTAAGCTTGTAGATGTGCAAACCCTTCTGTGGTCTTAATAAAGCACTTGGATGAGGCTGCATAGTCACGTCCAAATACCTGCCCATTTGTGTATAGGGTAAGAATGCCTGTTCCATTAGCCTGCACAGGTATTCGTACAAATCATTTTAGCTCTGCTCACCTCCTTCTGTTATAAGGAGAAGTCAGCTTTTATAGCACCAAACTCATCACAAGTATCTGGGAAAAACTCAAGTTTATAGCCATGCGAGTGTAGAATTAGCATCAATATTTACCTACAGACTTAGTGAATTTAAAATCAAATTAGCAAAACACTCCTAGTCCCAAGTGGAGTTTTACTTCCTTTTCTCCTAAATACCATTTGTAAAGGGCCACAAGGGGAGAGTTCAGATGAAATCAAGTGGCAGTTTCCACATGCATTTGAGAGCTCTGGAACTACAGAGAAAATCTGAACACAGAAAGCTTGCCTGTACTGCTGCCTTTCTCTCACCAGAGACAGTCCTCTTGTTATTCCTGCTTTGAGCTCAGCCTATTTTGCAAGAATTTGGTATTTCCCATTAGCTATGAGAAGAAAGGAAAGCGTGTCAGAATGCTAACGTTGAAGAGCGTGAGTTCTAATAAGAGCCACATTAAAGGCTGATGTTTAAAAAAAACCCCTGAGATTACACAAAATCACCATTTATTTGACTGTATAAAATACATGGGGAAATTAGGATTGAAAGAATGCAAGATCAAACACTTGGTATTGATAAGTTTCTCAGAAGCTTATACTAATTAAATGGTATTTTACGCTACAAATGATACCACTGAGAGCTGAGTACACATAAGTAACCTTAGATTATTTCTCTACTTGGTACTGCATAACAATCTCGAAATGTGAGCTTTCTGCGTGCTGACTACCGCTGACGGTTGGCAGAAGTATAACTGTTGGCATAAATTTAAACCAATTTAACTTAAAACAGGTGCAAAAGAATGTGTTACCTGGGCTTAAGCCAAACTCATTTAAGGTAATTTCAATCAATATGATTTGACTTATGTTAAATTTAATTAAATCAGTCCTAAAAAAAATTTAAAAATAAATTGAAAGTTCCTTGATGAGAAGTTGTACAGAATTAACTTAAATTAGGTTTAAAAATTACATATGGTAAATTGTGCAACCATCTTTCATAGAGGAATGTCAAAAGCTAAAGAGGTAAGTCAGTAACGTGACAAAGGAGTTTGGGCTCCTAAATGCTGCCTGAACCAGAATGTGGAATCTGAGCTAGCGCATCTTCCCATGGTGGGAACATAAAGCCACCCTTCCAGTCTCTTCTTCCAGGAGTGGTCTCACTAGAAATGCCAAGACCTTTCTGGAGAATTATCCGTCAACGTTTTTTATTAAAAAAAAAAAAAAAAAAAGGAGGTTTAGGTTGGACATTAGCAAAAACTTCTGTACCAAAAAGGTTATCAAAGACTGGAACTGGCTGCCCAGGGAAGTGGTTGAATTGCTTAAGGAAACGGTGTAGTGTAGTAGTGGCCCTGGTAGAGTTAGATAACAGTTGGACTTGATGATCTTAAGGGTCTTTTCCAATCACAGTGATTCTGTGAAAAGTGGCAATTTCTCAAAATCTTAGTATTTTCAACACTATATTTTAAAAAAACCCATGTATAAACATGCTTTGACAAAATGATGGGTTTTTTGAGAAAATTTCAGAATTCAAATTAATTTCCTTTTAAAAATGTAATTTGCCATGACCTTTTGCTTTCTTTGTTTATATTATTGCACTCCATGCCAGCAGTAGTGCACTACAATTAATGATTCAGTCATCTATAGCATAAGAGTTGAAATATTTTGCTTTTAAATCATCACAGACACATCTGCCATCCAGCATTGATTAAAACATGTCCTTTTTTTTTTTTTTCCTGGAATGAAACATATCCTGTTTAGTTTACAATAGAAAATTCTGATGCCTTGACGATCAATAATATATAGCAGGTGTCCTTAAAATGACTTTAAAAGTAAAACCTAGTTTTTCAATTATACTGTTCTATACTATGTAAAATCAAGAGCAAGAGTGCAAAGTATGGCAGATTGTCTTCTCTAACATCTCAGCCTCTTGTTTTGTACAAGTTCATAACAAAACCCCAAAGAATTTCCATTAAACATCTTGAGTTTCTTTGAAACACCATTTTCCAGGAAAAAAGCATTCTGCTGGAAAATTCCTGACTCGCTCTTCTCTCTCATTTCTTTCCATTATATGTACTTACCAACTCTCAGTGTCCCTACAACTTGCAAGTGCACTACAAACCAGGCATCTGATTCGGCCTCTAATAATAAATAAAAGTCTCAGTGAACAAGAAATAAAAAAGTTCTCTGCATCTGTATCTTCCATTAAAATATATGGAAAAAACCCCATCTAATTTTACCCTCAAAATGGGCATAATTTCTTTATAATTTAATACATTAAACTTCTGATTACTTACCATGTCCTCAGAATACCCTGCATAGCAGAAATTTTAACATGCTGTTATGTAAAACCCTGTTAAAGGTGGGAGGTTTTCAGCTACTTTCTAATTACTGATTTCACAGAGTCCTCCTGGCCTTGCTGTCAAATGGGACCATCCCACTGTGTGGCACCCACCTGCGGATGCAGGACACCCAGGCTATGGGGTGCCAAGGGAGCCCACAGAGGGACCAACCTCGCTCTCCTACTCACTTTGGAAACTGCTTTTGAGAGCTAGAACAACCAACAGAAGGAACATAAGAATATTCCATGGGTGAAAGGGAGAGAAGCAAGGTTCAAGTGAGAACCTTAGGAGCTAAAATCACACACGGAGATGCCCAGAGTCAGACACCAGGGAAGCAGGGAGGCTCAGGCACTCAGCCAAATAACAGAGTTGGGCCATCAGGCAGGAACAACTGAACTCCACCTTCATCAGAGGAAGAGGTGATAAGGAAAGGTGGGAGAAAAAGGCAGCAGATGGGAGAAGGAGGAGGCGTGGAAGAGCAAAACGTAATTAGCAGTTTTCCAAGTGGTTTAAATGGTTATGAATTCAGAACTGCTAAAATTCACAGAAAACAACAAACACAAGCCTTTTCCACCTGTATGTGACAAGTGCTCAAAGGAGCTACAGGGCACTAACTCCATCTGCAGATAACAAAACTGCGACGATGCACAAAGGGAAAATAAAAGGTGTCCTGCGGGCTGGCTTCAGAGACAGCAACAGTGTCTGAAGGGCAGCTACAGTTTCATCTCTAGCCCAGCTATGGCTCTTGTGTATATTTTTTCTAAGCTAGTAGCTGCTTCTATAATTAGAAAAATACTCTGTGGATAGAAATATAGGCAGTGGGGAGAATCAGCCTATCTGAAAAGGGAGTCAATGAAGCCATGTGCATCAGAGTTAAGCTGGCATTCTCAAGTTCTTCACAAGAAACTATTTTTTTCAGAAATAGTTATTCTTAAAAGTTCTTCTAGACAAACTCAGTGACCTCATCCATTGCAATTAACTGAAATCTATGAACATGAGGGATGAAGACATTTTTCAAAGATCCCAAACTCACATTTTGCACAATTTACAGGGAACAGAAGGTTCTCAAACCTTGAAGATGGCCATTAGCATTTCACAATAGTTTAGCATTTAGTATGCAGCCAGGTCATTTTTAATTACCAAAAGAAGAACTCTTCATACAGAATGTATTTGAAAGATGTGCTAGAAACGCTACAAAATCTTGTCATTATAGGTGACAAAAATGTTAGCTGATGTAATGACATTTGGAACAAAAATGTGGACAACTTTCAAATTCCAGCAGAACTTTTGTAATGAAAATGACTAACCACATATTAAAAAGAAAAAAAAAAAAAAAGATATAACACATTAAAGTGTGTTGAAGTGAGGAAAGAGGCAGCAGCATATCTGGCAGTGACTCCTCTAACAGTAACAATGAGTCAAAAGACTTGCAGATTGCAGCTCTCCCCCTTTTTTCCTACTTTCCTCAGTTACTCATTTTCTTGCTCTATTAAAGAATCCTATTGGTGAAAGCTTTAAGGTCAGGCCTTGATGTGCACTAGAGCCAGTGTTCTACTCTGGGGTGGAAGAAAAATTCTTTCATTTTCCATTTTTATTTCTAGTTTTAATTTGACTTGATAGCTTGTTGCACTTTGACTTGCAGCGAGTGTTTCCTACATGAAGAAGTCACATCCAAAAGTTAAAAGACTGTAAAAATCAAAGTTCCTACATACTGAACTTCACAGCCTGCCTGACCATGCAGGGACCGTCTTGCCCTGGATGTAAAGAACAGATGCCTACAGAAAACCCTCTCTGGAAGAGCTCTTCTAGGAATGCTTTATTCTAAGATTAATCAACCAGAGGCATCAGTGACTACAGAGAGAAGAAAGAAAGAGGTATGTATGCATTGAACTACCAAACCTGTTGTGTGGAATGTGTAAATGGCAAAACCTGTACATTCCACTAAAGCTAGAATGCTGCAAAGATATGAAGATAATGAAAACCTTTTAATAAGTGCTTCATAGTTTCATATCGTTGTGTCAAAAGAAAAAAAAAAAAAAAAGCAACCTTTATATGGCAGATTTTCAAATCAGAAATTCAGAAACAGTGAAAATGTCATTACTTGCTGCACCAGCCTCCAAAATCATGACATCTCAACAGTGTCGTGCTGTAACTCAGTGCTCTACATAGCACAATGAAGGCCAAGAATTTATAGATATGTTGATGCCTGTATTTAGTATTTGCAGTTTAGATGCCTGTTACTATGTATAAGCTTTCTTTCATCTATTCACAGGTTAAAGGTAGTATCTAAACTATAGAAATGCCATTTGAAAAACTCATGTGAGATACTACAGAGTGTACTAGTGACATCTTTTACCTACTGTGTATGTGCAGCATTTTATTCTTGAAGTTTTTTTTTCTAAAGCATATGTAATGTTGGCACTTGCTTTCCTGAGAAAGCCTTTCAATCTTTTATTCTCTGTTGCACCAGACACCTCTGCCTGCATTTATTCCTAAAACAAAGGGTTTGCAATTATGGAAATTTTGAAAAATTACCGGAGAAAGGAATCACTGACATTTTCAGGAGAAAATACTTCATTGCTCTTTGCACTAGAGAAGTTTCCAAATGCAAGTAATGCTTAATTTAATCTCGTAGTATCACAAAACAACAGTTATTACCACATATGCCCCAATACATTTAGTTTCCTTTCTATGCAAAAATTCTGCAGGTCATTTCTGTTTGAATGGCCAGTCCTTCATGTGGAAAGAAAGCTCAGACAATGTCTTATTGAATAAAACAGGCTTGTTTCATGATTCATTACACCTCTTTCTGTCCTTATGTGTAAGCCAGCTCCTCTCGGTTCCATACCAAGGCCAAATGCACAATGGAGGTTGTGCAGAGCCATAAAAATAATGCTGCAAATTCTCATACATACAGTAAAATGCTCAATAAAAATAAGAACATTTTGCAAAAGGTACTAATAGTCTCCATTTTAGAACTGATTTTTCATTCTGCATAAGCTCATTTTTCTTTGTACTTAAACAAAATGACAGATGTTCATAAAAATGATATTAAAGGATTCCTTTTGGCACTTCTGTTCAGTGTTCTCATTTATTGCTCTTCTGGTAATAGAGTATGCAATGTTATTCTTATGAAGCCAGGATCATCAAAATTGCCAGGTGTCTGATGTGTGATCATTCCCTCTATATGCAAAGCAAAGTGTTTCCAAATGCATTAGTCTAGCGAATTCTATGCTTACGGCTCAATTCTTTGGAGTGTTGTGTACTTTGATTATATACACCTTAACTCTATGAGCTTAATGTCAATAATGTTCAGCCTCCTGTAAGATTGAGCCCTTGAAGAAAAAGATATTCTAATTGTGATTCTTATAGTGAACAGGTTTGTGTTCTTGAGCAAATCTATAAACTCAGGTTCCAAACTATAAAATCCATTCACATTTTTCAAGCTCTAAGAAACAGTCTTTTTTTTAACAGAAATGCCAGGCTTCAGATTAAGTTTGCAGTGAAGTGGGAAGAATAGCTGTGTAAATATACAGCTAGGCACTTCAATTAAGACACATGAAACTGGTGCTGCTTGTGCAATCTTTAGCCTATGAATGATTTACACTGTTCCTTTTTCCCCCATACCTACCTCTGCTCCCTCCAATTAAAAAAAAAAGAAGAAAAAAAAAAGAGAGAAATAAAGAGAGAGGAAAAAAAAAGGAAGCAGATAAAGCTTAGACACATTCACTCAAAAAGTAGACCTCTCTATGGATGGATCAGGTTATGGTGTGAACGACAGCAGCGAGCAGAGTAGAAAAGTTGAGAAACATGTGGTAAAGGAGGCAGTTGGTAGCTAAACCCCACTATATACACACCTCACATGCACTGTACATACCCACGTAACACCTCCTTTATGAAGCTAGCACGGAAATTTTCACAGTTGGTAGAAGAATAGGACAATCTGACAGGAGTTTTATAGACATTCAGTGGCAGCAAAAGAGAGGAGACTCTCAGGGAACTACTTCCAGCCTCCAAAACACCATTTGCTCTACTAGGGAAGCCCTTTTTGCGCTTCATCACATTTTCTGCCTTCTGCTGCACTCAATCCAGCTAGTCCCTTCCTGTTTCTCTTGGCTCAGCCTCAGTCCTGTTACCTACACGGTCCATCTTATTCACCTTCTTATTTCCCTTCCCCAGGTACCCTCATTTTGGTTACCTTCTGCAAGCAACACCAATGCTCCTGCACACCCAGCCCCTCACCTCCAATGTCTTGCCACCTCCATTTCAATTCTTCCTTCTCATTGTAACTTCAGAGAATCTCTGTTCTCTGGACATCTTATGTTCCTCATTTCTAATGGCTCCAACTTAAAGAAAAAGCTCTAGCAATAAAACAGTTTAGAAGCTAATGTGTCCTTTAACTGTTCCTGCATAAAAGGGAATGCTATTTCAGTTGATCTGAGTCTGTATCTTCAAGTGCTATTGTATATTTAGTCTTTTTAACTCAACTACATTCTTGTTTCTTATAGGAAAAAAAAAATGTTCCTAATGATCTCAGTGTCACCATGAGGATCAAATTTATTGGCATAGTTCTGATTTTGGATAAACTGTAATTTTATTGCCTTAGCTGCAGGGCAGATAAATGGTAACAGATTTACTAATCACTACTTTAAGAGGGATAAATCTGTTTACCTTCCAAATAATAGAGAGATCCTGCCTCCAGCTACTTCTGCTTCTTGTCTAAAAATGTTTACCTCTTTACTAAGAACTTGACAAGAATTTGATAGAACAAAGGAGTTTGGTAGATATATCATAGCATTGAGGAGTTGTGACAAGGCTTAGAGTGGAGAGAGAAATCTCTTAAGGTAGATCAGAAAGTAACTGCATTAATGGCAAAACTAGATAGAAAATCCTAACCTTCTTATATTTGTTCCTGCTGTCTCCATTAAGGTTTTTATCCCTTGATTGATGCCACTCTAAAAATTCAACAATTATGTGACCACAGTCTGAGTGAGAAAGCATGAAATGAAGTAGAGGATAGAAAAAAAAGCAATGTAATAAAAAATTTGTACTTCATTTTTAGAGGATGATTA
This sequence comes from Megaceryle torquata, assembly GCA_024611175.1. Lineage (NCBI taxonomy): Eukaryota > Metazoa > Chordata > Aves > Coraciiformes > Cerylidae > Megaceryle > Megaceryle torquata. The sequence continues at coordinate 14,243 of JANIJG010006162.1, forward strand.
GTATTATAATAGGAGTCAAAATTAACAAAACTACTCAGAAGGATCATGGCTTCTCCCTCCACCCTCCTTAGTGCACTGTAAAACAAAACTAAGAAAAAAACACCAAACAAACTAGAAAATACAGAACTAGGTTTCTAATAAGGATCTACTGGACCTGTGTGAAAGGGGAAATAAGAGGGAGTCATACAAGTATTTTGAAACAGACATCGCTGAAAAAAGTTACCCCCCCATAGTGTAGTGTTGCAAATTTATGTGCCAAAATATGTGTGTGAAACTGATTTCTCACCGGAAGAATTTTTAAGACTTAATGTCAGCGAAACAGCTTTTCTCCTCTGGATTCATATTTTGATAAAATACCATTCCAATTTTCCATTTAATTCAGCCTGAGACACAGATCTGCTGTGGGTTTCATCACAAATACAGCACACAAAAGTTATAAAAGCAATTCCGAAAAGCATTTTACCACCAGAAGTATCAGAAACCCCTAATTACAGCTTTTGTAATTTCTGTCTCTACTGTATATACAAACACATACCTTATAGTAATCTGTAGGTACCCTCCCAGATTAGTACCTCAAATAACATTGAAACAAACAAACAAAAAATCATCTGGGTAAATGCTGCAAATCTTCAGACTGTAGTCGCTTAAGAAGAAAAATTAAATACTGTTACTAAAGTACTTTGAAAACCACAGGTGAAAAGAAGGCAGAAGTGAAAAGAGTGTTATGTATCGGGATGCCCTGTATTAATCCTAAAAAATTCACTTCTGAATTATATGAACAAGATTCTGCAATTACCCTCTAACACATTTAGGGTTATGGTTTGACGTGCTCTGACTTTGTAAAGTCAGAGGCTCTGAAATGAACAGAACATTTGGATGGTTACAATAGACTTGAGCACTATGTGAAAAGCAAAATCAGTCCTCCAGAGGTACACAGCTCATCTTTGCACTGACCAAAAACCCTCCAAGACCTACATACAGGAAATATTTTTTTTTCCCCCCTTGCTATTATTGGTGTATCTCAGCTGCAAAATGGAGATCCAGATTTGCAGATAGCTAAGTAAAGGATTTACCCACAGGTCAAATCTCTGTTTTATACATAATTCACCTTTTGCCACCACTGAAGTCACAGAATATGATTTTTTTCAATCAAAGGGGGCAAAATCAAGAAATTAAAAAATGACTCAAACATTTAGAAACATAGAAACATCTGGGCTGGAAGGGACCTCTAGAGGTCATCTAGTCCAACCCCCCCCCTGCTGAGAGCAGGGACATCCTCAACTAGAGCAGGTTGCTCAGAGCTCTGTCAAGCCCCACCTTGAATGTGTCCAGGGATGGGGAATCAATCACCTCCCTGGGTAACTTGCACCAGTGCTCCACCACTCTCCTGGTAAAGAACTTCCTCCTTATTTCTAACCTAAATCCACTCCTTTCTAATTTAAAGCCATTACCCCTCATCCTTTCACTCCAGGCCTTCACAAACAGGCCCTCTCCAGTCTTTCTGTAAGCTCCCTTCAGGTACTGGAAGGTGGCTATTAGGTCTCCCCAGAGGCTTCTCTTCTCAAGGCTGAACAATCCCAGCTCCCTCAGCGTGTCCTCATAGGAGAGGTGCTCCAGTACCCTCATCATCATCATGGCCCTCCTCTGGACCCACTCCATCAGGTCCATGTCCTTCCTGTGCTGAGGGTTCCAGAACTGGACACAGTATTCCAGGTGAGGTCTCACCCCTCTTGATCTGCTGGCCACACTTCTTTTGATGCAGCCCAGGATGTGTTTGGCCTTCTGGGCTGCAAGCACACACTGG